>OMPJ01041872.1:0-11400 GCA_900312935.1 Carapus acus
TCTACTATTTAAGGTCTCATTAATTCTGCTATTGACACCCCAACTTCCGGTCCCAAGGAGTCATGGGAGCAAGAGCTGGGGACCACTCTGCCCGATGATTATTGGCAACAAGTTTTACGGTTGGTTCACTCCTCTTCAATCTGTGCAAGGCACGGCCTCCTACAGTGTAAAGTTGTGCACAAAGCTCATTACACCAATTTGAGGCTATCTCGGATTTATCCTAATGTAACTGATTCATGTAATAGGTGCAAACAATCTCCAGCTGACCATTCCCATATGTTTTGGTTCTGTCCCAAGCTTGCCACCTTTTGGTCTGAAATCTTTAATACTCTTAGTACAGCATATAACACTACTATATCTCCTGATCCTCTCTTGGTCCTATTTGGTTCCCCCCTGCAGCCTCTTGCCTCTAACGTTTTCCGTACTGTTCTTGCCTTTACCACCCTGTTGGCTAGGCGACTCATACTTCTTAATTGGAAACACCCTCAACCTCCATCTCACAGTAGGTGGGTGAAAGAAGTGCTACTGTCCATTAAACTTGAAAAGCTTAGATTTTCCCTCAACGGTTCCTTAGGTAATTTTGAAAAGACTTGGAAACCTCTCTTAAATCATATTGAATCTTTGACATCTTTGCCTGATTGTGACGTCTGAGCCCCCCCATTTATTTATTTATATTAATATTATATATATTTATTTTATTTTATTATTGTTGGGGTTTTTGTATTGTTTTGTTTTTGTTTTTGTTTTGTTTTTTTGTTTTTTTTTCTCTTCTTGTTTTTAACATTTTTATTTCATTTGCTTGTCTACTTTATTATTTTCCTTTTTCATGTATTTGTTGTATGTACTCTGTACTGTTTACATGTTGTTGGACTCATACAACTGTTCACCTTTGAGTGGGTCGGGATCCTCTCAGCAGCTAGAGGACTGTTTCAGGATGACTGATTGGGGCATTTTTGAACACCCAGACCTGGAGGTTTTTGCTGACAGTGTTCTGTGCTACATCAAGCACTGCACAGACACCGTCACAGTAAGAAAACAGATCAGAGTCTTCCCTAATCAGAAGCCCTGGATGACCAGTAAGGTCCGGAAGCTGCTTAAGGAGAGGAACGCTGCCTTTAGATCTGGCGACGCAGCCCTGTACAGCGCGGCTCGCACCAAACTGAAACGAGGCATCCGAGAGGCCAAGCTGGAGTACCAAAAAAAGATCGAGGACCACCTGGAAAGCAACAGCAACAGGCAGGTATGGTTGGGTGTCCAGCACATCACCAACTACAGGACCAACCATGGTACTGTGGGAGGCGATTCAGAACTGGCAGAGGAACTCAACCACCACTTTGCCAGGTTCGAGGTGGAATCTTCAGAGACCCCCAGAGCCCATCATATGACCAACAACCTCTTTTTCGGGGTAGAGGAGCAAGAGGTGAGACGCACATTGCGGGCCATCAACTCTCACAAGGCAGCGGGACCCAATGGCATTCCCGGACGTGTGTTTAAGGACTGTGCAGATCAGCTGGCTGGAGTTCTGACCAGGATCTTTAACCAGTCTCTGCGTCAGTCCATGGTCCCACCCTGTCTGAAGTCTTCCACCATTGTGCCTCTGTCGAAAAAACAATCCCCCGGCAGTCCCAATGACTTCAGACCAGTTGCACTGACCCCCATAGTGATGAAGTGCTTTGAGAAGCTTGTCAAAAAGCACATCAGGTCATTCATTCCGCCCACATTTGATCCACACCAGTTTGCCTACAGAGTAAACAGGTCAACTGAAGACACAGTGGCAACGGCTCTCCATGCTTTTCTTTCTCATCTGGAACAGCAGGGGAGCTGCGCACGGCTGCTCTTTATAGACTTCAGCTCTGCCTTCAACACCATCCTCCCCCACAAGCTGGTGTCCAAACTGTTGGACGTAGGTTTCCCGTACTCCACCTGCCTTCGGATCAAGAATTCCCTCTCCCAGCGCACCCAGAGGGTAAGAGTAGGCCGGCACCTCTCCACAGCCATCAGCCTCAGCACAGGCTCATCTCAGGGCTGTGTGCTGAGCCCCCTACTCTACACCCTCTAGACCCACGACTGCACCTCCACCCATCACAGCAACACCACCATCAAGTTTGCTAATGACACCACAGTAGTGGGGCTCATCACAGGAGATGATGAGTCAGCCTACAGGGATGAAGTGGAGCGGCTGTCAGAATGGTGCCGAAACAACAACAAGCTCCTTGATTTTGTCCATGTTCAGGAGCAGGTTGTTGTTTCGGCACCATTCCGACAGCCGCCTTTTTCAGGAGGAGGTCCTTCAACATCGTGCCCCTTCTGATTCATGGGAATTGTGTGGAGAGGGTCTCTGATTTCCGATTCCTGGGAGTCAACATCAGGGAGGATCTGACCTGGTTACCTCACACTACTGGATTGGTAAAGAAGGCTCAGAAGAGACTCTATTTCCTGAGGGTTCACAGGGGATATAACATCTCTTCTGAAACTTCTGAAATCCTTCTATCGCTGTATGGTAGAGAGCATCCTCGCCTACTGCCTCTGTGCATGGTTCTCCAACAGCACAGTGGCGCAGAGGAAGGAACTCCAGCGGGTCATCCAGACCGCCCAGAGGATTATTGGCAGCCCTCTCCTCTCACTGCAAGAACTCTACAGTTCCCATTGCAGGAGAAATGCAAAAAGGATCCTTCAGGACCCGTCACACCCGGCACATGGACTGTTTGAATGTCTGCCCTCAGGCAGGCGTTTCAGGGCAATCAAATATCGGACAACTAGACTTAAGAACAGCTTTTATCCAGCTGCCATAAGTCACCTGAATAGTTCCAAAATAGAACAGTTTACAGGAAATGCTTTACACTCCAGTCTGTGTTAAAGCATTCTACATGAATACATTCATGTCTACATTTACTACTTCTACAGTATCCTGGTCAGTTCAAACATTCCCACTCCATCTGTGCTGCTCTTTTATCAATCATATTTATACTGATATTTATAATTTATACCGGTATTATAATGTATATATTGTGTGTTTATATTTTGTGTACATAGGAACTCTTTCTTCTTTTCTATTTGAAATTTGAATTTGCACCTTAGTTTCGTTACACAATTCATTGCTGTAATGACAATAAATGATTCCTGATTCCTGATTCTGCAATTATCTTATCAGCGGGGGATGGGGGGTGGGATGCGCGCCTGTCTTTCCACTTTCGGCCGAGAGTTGTAAGCGGGGGCCAGGAGGGGTTCCCCAGTTTGAATGACATCTCTGATAGTGGTCATCAGCTGTCGTAAGCGGGCCATGTGCAGCGTCTGCGAGCAATATGAAATTGTACCACGGCACACTTGATAATTTGTCACGGCACATTTGCGTGCTGCCGCCCAGTGGTTGGGAAAAACTGCCCTCAGGCATACGAAAACAATCAGACCAATCAAAACCAGCAGTTAATTCTCCTGTTGTATTGCGCCTAAATGACTTTGAATGTGGTGTCGATTTGGCATGGATTGTCATCCCCGCGGGGACACGACGGAGATTGCAAAGGGAGAGGAAGCAAGAGTGAAGTTGCAGGGCCGGCCCACGAGCGAGGCTACAGACGCACGAGGCTACTCTAGGGCTAGCAAGGCTACAGGGGTAGCCCTCCAACCCCAGAACTACCGCACCGCACGATCTTCCTCACCAACGCCATATCCCTGGTCGACGAACAGAAGCTACAGCTGCGTTCTTCTGCTCTCCCATCTCTACCCTTTTGATTGTGCCGGAACTCAGTACCCATTGTAACTTCGTTACATAATGTGAATTGTTGTAATGATGATAATGATTCCTGATGAACTTGATCCTGATGAACCTGAACATGATTTAATCTGGCCCGCTCCGTCATTGTGTGTGCCAATGAGCGCTTGAATGACTTTTGAATGAATGACATCAATTTTAAGACCCATAGACCAAATGCAGCCCGCTGCGTCATTTTATATGGCCCAGAAGTCCTTGAATAACTGTTAAAGTGTCCTTCATTTGGACGTGTACTGACACACAAACTGCATCTCCCAAAATACATGTTACTGGTAAAGTAGCAGCTGTTATGCTGTGACCAGATACACAGTTAATACAATGTCAGTTGGTCAAAAAACATCATTGCAGCTGAAGTGAGGGAACAGGGTTGTTGACTTGATAGATTGTTAACTGATTAGTATAGGTATCTTTTCCTGAAAAATTAGAGGGATGTACATCATAATAATAGCAAAGACCTGACATGTTTTTACATGTGTGCAAATGGTATATTGATAAGTACGATAAGTCCTCAAAAGTTGTTATTGTCAGCTGGCCCCTTGAGGGCTACCACGACACTGATGTGGCCCTTGAAGAAAATGAGTTTGACACCCCTGATTCAGAGCTTGGCAATTCCTGACCCACCTATCTTAATGAGTGGAATCTTCTTTCTGACTCAGGAATCACAAATCTGTGATTTTGCTAACTGAACACAATATGCTAACTAATGCATGAAAGCAGGGATAAGCACAAAGCAACACAGAAACATGGGCTGGACAACCAAGGAACCAATAAAAAATGATGAAGACACTTGGCACACAGCTTTGGAGCAGGCAAGGTAGCAAACTGATAAGATAAAGTACAAAGCAAACTTGGGACGACATGTTAATTAAGGATCCAGGGAACTTGGTGGTCATAGATATGAGGATATATGTGAAACATTTGGTTCATACATGTCTGGATAGAATACAATGTAGAAACAATCAAACACATATCAGGAGCATGAGCAAAGACATAAGCAAAAATGAAGACATGAAGAGCAAAATCACAAGTTACAATGGGAGAGACATGAGCAAAAATAAAGGCATGAAAACCAAAATCACAACAAGTTACAATGGGAGGATTGCTTTACATTTGCAGGTTTGACGTTCATTGAAACCCCCATGTGAAACTATCAGCTACGACACAAGAACCACAGCTAAGGGATTCTTCAAGAATGTGATATAAGGGTGATGGAACATCTCTTTCAGGGATGCCAACAGCTTCTACAGGTGTCACCCTCTGATGCATTGGTTACGGACAGGCTTACAACAAGAATAACTTCCATGTCAATTGTGCAATAAACTCAGTATATTGCACAGCTTATACTCATGTGCTGAATGGATGTCCCAAGGGATAAAATGTCTATGTTAAGTTAGGAAAAGCCATGCTGTGCTGTTTGAAGTTTTTTCACCAACTTGTTTTTCATTTTCCGTCTCTCAGAAATCAATTTCCAATATCCCATCAATTTCAACACAAAGTAATAAATAAGTAGAGCAATGACCAGTTACAATGTTCATTTTTAATAAAATCAATACAGTAATCATATAAATGATTATTATGCACATTATTATGATTATGTTTTACTCAGTTTCATCTATTGTTTGTGCAAATATTTGTGTAGAGTGTAGTGGATTAGAGAAAGATGAGTCTAATCTAATTTTTATTGTATTTTCTAAACAGCGGCCTTCACAATGATTGGAACCTCCAATCATCTGTCCGACCGCTGCTCCCAGTTTGCCATCCCATCCCTCTGTCACTTCGCCTTCCCCACATGTGACCGTCGCTCAGGCGGTGACAAACCACGTCACTTGTGCAAGGATGAATGTGAGATGCTAGAAAATGACTTCTGCAAGACAGAATACATCATTGCTCGGTCAAATCCCATTATCCTGAAGAGGCTGAGGCTGCCAAATTGTGATGACCTGGATCCCCATGACAGCCCTGAGGCTGCTCACTGTTTGAGGATCGGCATTCCAATCATCGAACCCATCAACAAGAGTAAGACACATTATTCTATTTTGGAGCCATGCAGCATGTTATATGTATGGCTCCAAAAATGTCCAAAAAAAGTTTTTCTCCAAAATGCACGTCTTATGAACAAGAGTGTTGATCACGCACTCTCACTCACTCACTCACTCACTCACTCACTCACTCACTCAATCACTCATAAAGGAATTTATGTTTGTTCTGATTCATGATTGTAATGAGATATTGTTTGTTTTTTGCAATCAGTGGATGTCGATAGGATATCAGACTGAAAGACGATTTGAGGTGAAGAATAGAATGCAGGCTGAAGGAGGGTGTCAGGTTTGTGATAGGCGAATAGCAATTTGACTGAGAAGGATGATTTACAGGAAAATAGTAAATCCTGCCCACAAGTATGTTGTAGGGACTGTGGCACAGTCTAACAGACACAAGGCTGAGCCAGACAAGATGCTGGTAATTTTCTTTGGGGATGATAGAGTTGATCTGGATCACAAATAAGCACATCAGAAAAACAGCTGTAGCAGAGCAGTTTGGAGGTAAGGATAGGGTGTTGATCTTAAGGGGGTTTGGTCATGTGCAGAACAAATATAGTAGAAATATTGGACAGAGAGTGTTGGAGATATAAGAAGAGCAAAGAAAAAGAAGAAAACCTTCAGACCAGGCAAGTCAAAAGCCTCGATTGTTGAAACATTACTGGCGTCGTAGATGCCTTTATGAGGAGTAACATACCAACTCATGGAATGAATTATCAGCGTCGGGTGCCGGTGTCCAGGCTTTTGGTGGAATTTCTGCAAGCTGGCTAGCAGCAAAAGCGTCAACACAACTAATGGTAAAAGCAAGCGAACATGTCCACTCTGGTAACTCAGTAACTGTATAAACTTAAAAAGATGATGACAGCATGGTTTGATAGAGTAGGCAGGTTTGACAAAATATAGACTCTCCACACACTAAAATTGGGTGCTTTGACTCTGTCAGTTGAGCACCCACGTCACTGTGTTGGACACTGAGCAAACTGTGCAAATCCAGCAGAATCTCATAGGACGTAGAAGCCCTCTGCAAAGAGATCAATTAGGTTTTTCAAGATGTTTTTTTGACTATTTGTAGACAGGACCAGAAATCAAGACATATACTGTAGGTACATAGATACTGTACATAGGAGATCTTTATGAGGAGCTCTTTCAGAGGCAGTGTGTAGGAAAGAAAGATACATGGGTCAGGGGGAAAGAGAGAATATATGAACAAACGCAATGTGTCAATATGGACAGAACAATATAAATGTGATTATACTATACACTGGTGGAGGGGGGTCATATTTTACAGGTAAAAAGTTATTGCATGTAAGAAAGATGAGTGCATTTAGTAAAATATTGCACCACTGTCAGGGATATATAGTTTAAAATGTATCCAGAAGTTATTGTTTTGCCATCAGTCTGACTGTGGCAGGGAGGAAGCTGTGGTAAGAGCGGGCCCTGTAGCTGATGATGCTGTCCGCTGTGCTGCTGTACAAGCCTTGTTTGTGTCTGAGCAGAGGGTGAGCTTGGTGGAGTGGGTTTCTGATGATTCCCTCTGCTCTTTTCCAAGAACGCTGCCTGTATATGAATTCATGTTTTGTCCAAACTTTTGGAAGTTTTGTCCTCACAATCCTTCATGCAGTCTTTATGACTCTTTGCAAAGCCTTCCTCTCTGCCCATGTAGTGTTGCCACATCAGCGTGATGCCTGTGGTTAGGATGCCCTAAATCAGCCCATATCGACCTGGTTGAGAGGGTGATGTTTCAGACTCGCTTTCTTGAGCTGCCTGATTAAGTAAATCCTTTGTTGGACTTTTTTTTTTTCTTACTGTTGCTTTGGTGTTGGGTGTCCAGCTCAGGTCTGACGTACAGTACATGCAGTCACAGGAATCTGAAACTTTCTGTCCTTTTCACCTGAGTGCTGTTGATGACAAGGTGCTGTGGAGCGGGCGGCTTCTTCCAGAAGTCCAGTATTATGTCCTTAGTCTTGTCTGTGTTGAGGTAGAGGTCATTCTCCTCACCATAGGCGATAATGCTGTTAATAGTGGTCTGTATCCTGACTCATCCCTGTCCTTGATGAGCCCTACGATGATGTCATCAGCAAATTTGATGATGAAACTGTAGTGTAGGTGTGGTGTGTGTAGTCTGTATTGTGTCAGCTTCACAATCAGCTTACCCAGTCGAATTGTGCAGAGCTGTTGTCCAGGGAGAGCATCCCAACGTACATTCTGCTGCCTTCCAGGTGTTGCAGGGTGTGGTGTAGGGCTATTGCTACTGCATCATTCACTGACGGTCGGCGTGTAGGCAAAGTGGAAGGGACCAGCGCTGTCCGGGACTGAATGGCTGATGTGGGAGAGGACCATATTTTCATGGCGACTGGTTCAATTCAGTTCAGTTTTATTTGTATAGTGCCAAATCATAACAAAGGTTATCCCAACAAGCTTTCAAAGACAAAGCTACAGACAGAAACCCAACACTTTTCCCCAACAAGCAAGCACTAGGCCATGGTGGCAAGGAAAAACTTCCCTTAAGTGGTAAGAATCCTTGGACAGACCAGGCTGCAGGTGGGCGGCCATCTGCCTTGGCCTGTTGAGTTGAGGAATAGAGAGAGAGAGAGAGAGAGAGAGGTACCGTACTGTACAATAAAGTAATAGTGACAAGGTTACAATTGAATCTAGTTTACTGTGTATAAACTGTACATATGTGTAACTATGAGCACTGCATGTGGATCAGGAGCATTTGGCGATCTGTCATCACAGCAGCGATCAGTCACCTCTGGTCATACTCTCGCTGCAATATGCAGATTGACAAAGCACGAAACAGACAGACTCTGCGGAAGAAGCAGAGTTAGTAAAATGCATGAATCAGGCATGGATGTATACAGATGAGAGAGAGAGGAAGAGGGGAGAGTCGAGGAGGAAATGACAGAGGCTCAGTGCATCATGCTAGGTCCCTCAGCTCCCTCTAAAAACAGCAAAAGTAAGTTTGACTGTGAGCTTTGTTAAAAAGGAAAGTTTTAAGCCTAATTCTAAAAGTAGTGAGGGTGTCCACCCCTAGCACCGAGACTGAAAGATGGTTCCACAGGAGAGGAGCCTGATAGTTTAAGGCTCTGCCTCCCATTCTACTTCAACTAATTTTAGGGATCTCAAGTAGCCCTGCGCTCTGGGATTTCAGGGTTCTGGTTGGATGATGAGGCATCATCAGTTCTTTAATTCCTCCCGCAGGGTTGGCCAAAGGTTGGCCAGAAGAGTCGTGCTATGAAAGAAAGGGGGCAACGTACTCCCAGATGACAGGAAAACTGCCCTGCATGTCCCCATTGAAGTACTCAAAACCAGACTGTATTTGAGACAAAAAGATGGCGAGGTGGCACATTGCTTGGTGTCGAGTGGGATCGCTGAGCACGTCAAACCACCATCTCTATGTCCAAGGTCGCTGCTCCAACTACCCTTGCCACAGGAAGAACGGGATCTGGCTCTTCACAGGTCTCCTCTTTAAGATGTAGACGGGACAGGATGTCCGCCTTCCTGTTACGTGTCCCGGGGCGGTAGTTGACCACGCAGTCGAAGCAGCTGAGGAACCCTGCCCACTGTGCCTGTCGGCTGTTGAGTCGCCTGACAGCTCTGAGGTGTGTCAAGTTCTTATGGTCAGTCCAGATGAGGAATGGGTGCTCAACTCCCTCAAGCCAGTGTCGCCACTCCTCCAGTGCCGCCACCACCGCCAACAGCTCTCGGTTCCCCATGTCATAATTTTGTTCAGCGGGCAGGAAACGGTGGGAGAAGGACGAAGCAGGACTGGGCCAGAAGTGAACCTTGCCTTAAGGGTTTGGAAGACAGACTTGGCAGCGGGACACCGCCGGCGCATTGGTGAGGCAGAATGGCATCACCAAGTATTCATAGTGACCTCGGGGGGTCTTGAAAGCGGTCTTCCACTCATCACCTTCTTTGATTCGCACCAGGTGGTAGGCACTTCGCAGATCGAGTTTGGTAAACATGGTGGCCTGCAAAAGAGGCTCAAAGGTCGAACTCATGAGTGGAAGTGGGTATTTGTTTTTAATGGTGATTGCATTAAGTGGCCGGTTGTGAATGCAGGAGCGGAGGCCCCTGTCCTTCTTTTTCACAAAGAAGAAACCGGCCGCCACAGAGGAAGATGAAGGTCTGATCAGGCCGGCCGCCAGTGACTCTGTGATGTACTCCTCAATAGCCGCCTTCTCAGGGAGTGACAGGTTATAGAGGCGGCTTCTCGGTAGGGGTGCTCCAGGACGGAGTTTTATGTCGCAGTCGTAGGGGTGGGGTGGGAGTGACTGGGCCCGGGTCGTGCGTAACACCTCCCCAAGGTCATGGTACACAGGGGGCACTGAGGAAAGGTCGGGAGGCTGGGGACTGAAAGCTTGCAGAGGCATTGGACTCTGTGGAGAGACAGCAGCAAGGAGACAGCAAACATGACAGGCTTAGCCCCACCCCAAGATGGTTCCAGAGGACCAAGCAATGTTAGGCTCGTGGTCTACGAGCCTGGTGTGACCCAGAATGATGGGATTCAAAGGGGATTGGATGATAAGAAATTGGAGCCTCTTGACATGGTTGCCAGCGCCCAGTGCCCAATGGTGACAGTGACTGGGGCAGTACGTTGAGTGATGAGGGCCTCCCTTCGGTAGTGTGTCGATTACGATCCAGGGTGGATGCTTTTAATGGGGGTGTCCAGGGGTTCTAATGTGATGCCTGCTTGCAAAGCAAAGGTGGAGTCCATGAATGTCACGGAACGGGAATGAGGCTCAAGCGCAGACAACAATACACCGGACAGGGTTACTGAGTGAAGTGTCTTTAATTAACCAGGGGGAACAAAACTAGGGGGAGAACAAAAAGCGATCCGAAGGTGGATGAATCCAAAAACACAAAGGAGCAGGCGAGAGTCAGTGGACCGGACTCGGGCAGGGGAGGCCACTTATCTGGGAGCGGGAAGGGCTGGAGGGACAGGAACCAGGAGCGTCCAAGATGGGTTGCAGGACGGGGAAGGGCTGGAGCCAAGACGAGGCAGGACGGGTCAGGACAGGACAGGATCCAGCAGGTCATAGGAGCAAACGCAACCATGAAGCACAGTGTTGATTACGATCTGGCGCTGAGGAGTGGTCCAGCTGGCCTTTATAGGACCGGTAATGGGATAATTGGTGGCCACTCCCAGCTGCAGGTGTTCCTGATCCTGCAATCAGGCACTCACTCAGACACACCCAGTCACACGCACACACAGAGGGAGGGGAGGACAGAAGGGAAACAACAACAACAACACACCGTCTCATGCGCTGGAGGTAGAGGTCCTGACAGTAGGGCGCCGCCTGGCTAAACCTGGCTAAAGTCCACAATCAGCTCTTTGTCCAAAATGAGCCGTCGGGGAACCCAGCTCCGTTCTTCCGGCCCATAACCGGCCCAGTCCACTAGATACTGCAGTCCTCGTCCTTGACGGCGAACATCCAGCAGTCTACTCACTGTGAAGGCAGGGGCGTCATCAATGAGCCATGGCGGAGGAGGGGGACGGACAGGGGGGGCCAGCGGGCTCTCCTTCACGGGCTTCAATTGGGAAACGTGAAATGTAGGGTGAATCCGCATGGATTGGGGCAAGCGCAAACG
>OMPJ01041877.1:7873-22972 GCA_900312935.1 Carapus acus
GGATATCCTTTCTTGCAAACCATCAAAAATTACATAAATATTGCATCGTGTTGTAGGGGGATTCACCACCTTCTAGACATTAGGATTAGCATTTAGGATCAAATTAAGAAAAACATATACTAGGGATGTCCGATATTGGCTTTTTTGCCGATATCCGATATGCTGATATTGTCCAACTCTCAATTTACCGATACCGATAACAGCCGATACTGATATGTGCACCGGTAAACGCTTCAGGAGCGCATAGGCACTATTTCGGTGTAATGCAAGCATTATTTTATTTTTATCGGTTTTTATTTTATCGGTTTTAATGCAAAAAAATCCGATACCGATACTACATTTTTATGCTAACATCGGGCCGACATCTCTAATATATACACAAACAGTCTCAAGTACCTGATCAAGACCCTGATAGATCTACATCTAACAAACACTCTCATAGCCTGGGATAACACGCACTACGAGCAAAAATCTGTGGACTTAACTCAAAATTCAATACACCCATCTCAGAAAATATTGTGTAAAAACATTGGGTGAAAATACACTTTTTCCCCACATTCCACTCATCACTTGATATTTCTGCAACTTGAACAATTAAATTGAACCACCATTTCTTTTATAAAATATGCAGGATAGAGGGCACTTAATGCTGCAGTATGATTATTTGCAGAAATGTTCCATTATGTATTGTGTTGCTCTGTGACATAGACACATGGCGTAGAGAGCATCGTCCTCTTGGCTGGGGTGTGTTTTCACAGAGCACACAATGCCTGAGACAGTCCCACAGGTTATTGTAAAAACCAACTACCTGCATTCCATGTTTACAAGGAATATGGTAGTTTTTTTTCCCAAGGGTGCTCAGAAGCTGTGAAACGATTCTCCATTCATTGCCCTCAAGTGAGAGCACAAACACACATCTACACTGGTCATCACTTCCCAGTGCCATCAACATCAGAATTGCTGTTTTCCCACTCTGTCATCTTAAAACTAGTGCGGTGTGTGGGGCATAGAAAATTCCAGACCCTACAATCACCAACAATCACCATTGGCAAACGTATTTGCTGCTTAAGATCAAGGTTTTCATTGCAGATGAAGAAGGCATGACAGGTGTGAGTAAAACTAGACTGGTAAGTAAGAATGGGAGATAGGATTGGAAGAACAACACCTCAGCTACAGGAGAAATCCAAGACAAATGGTGGTAGAAAGCTGCCCATAATGTAAAAGGTGCTAATGCAATCATTATTCAATGCACTGCCATGTCCTGCCATCTTTCCAGCGCTACATTTCACACATCAAGGATATGTATGTATGCAGGTCATCTCATCATCTTATGACTCCTGGTTTATTACATTGAAATAACGATTCTTTATGTACTTTGTTGCAAAGTTTACCCAGATTTGATGGGCTTCATTTTAAAAAGGCCAGTTATCTTTCGTTTCACACCCATGCTGCTTAAATATTACTCCAGAACTTCATTCTCTGAGTTGTAATTACTGCCCCCTCCTTCCGACAGTGCACATATTTGTACACACACACCTGTGTTTAATGGGACCACCAAATGAACAGTGGCAGTATACTTTCAAGGAATCGCTTGGTCATCAGCCAGAGCATTAGATTTCAACCTGAGGTCCAACAAATTCGTCACCATCCAAGACTACACATGCTGTGTAAGTTGCCATGGTGACACAGAACCAGGAGAAGAGAGCAGCGTTGCAATATCTGGAAAAATATATGCATAGATGGGGCTGAAATCAGCAAACTATCCACCTCCGCCACATCTGACTTCCGGTTTGTCCCTTAACAGGGGCAAGTAGAGGGTACTACTGCCTAACTTGTATGATCAGCAGCTGGGAGCAGCAAGATGTTTTGTTCATATTTGCAGCAACACCAATATTTCAGTCAGTGTTCCTGCCTACATTCTATTAACATGTCAAAGTTGCAACACATCTTTTTCATTTCATGTGGAACAGGAGTAGGGTAATGAAGAAAGTCATGTCTGTCCTTCCTCAGTGATCCAGGGGCTGGCATTACAAATGTTTCAAATTCTTGCAAACGTATTCATAGACATCCCCTGACCTCTTTAAAAAGGAAAGTTACGTGTTATAGTATTACTCCACGATTGAAAGAATTCAAATTTTTTTGAAACGTTCACATCGGAGTTGCTGCCCAGTGAAAGACCAAGCGTTTACCTAGACATACAGGTTTGTGTACTGAATGTGAAACGACAGCTGCAACATTTCAGTTGAAGTAAAATCGTAAACACCATCAATTTACGATATTGTATAAAATATACCTTGCGACACGACATCCGTGAAAGGTTGCAACTTTCAGTCATTAAAAATAAAAATGGTCTCCATCCTACAGGTGTCCCGGTCGGAGAGAAACAGCAACTTCGCGTCATTTTTCTAGATGCATCTTATGACAATAATTCGTGCCAGCGAGTGTTAAACACCAGAGTCCATCACCGATCCAATTATATCGTCCTTGTCTACAGCGCAGGTGACACAAACAAACACAATCCAGGTGGGACCTCTTGACAACGGCCAGGGCAAAACGTAACGTGTAAACATTACGCGTCACTCCCTCCACATCCCAACACAGAACTGGAGAACAGCTGTAAAGCTGCACCGTGGTCATTTCTATTTCTCCCGGTGACCCAAACTAAGGTTGCTTCGGGCGCACGAAGGCCCGTGAGCCGAGGCGGAGGGCAGCGTAGCCCCATTGGCTTCACAGGCGTGCAGAGGCCTTCTGTTACCGTAGAGAAGCAGCCAAACCAGACTCGCTGACACGATAACTTGGAGCGGCTAAGCTAACGTGAGCACAGGCGATAAAGACATTTTAACACTGCGCCGCTCAAGGTTTTCCACTAAGAGTTGTCATCGGTGTGGTCGCCAAACGACTCCATCTTTAGGACAATGTGGACATGAGTGCGACTAGGCACCAAGCGAGCGGGGGACACGAATGAGCTAGTCCGGCTAATGCTAGCAAGCTAGCGGCCAGTGTTAGCTAGCAGGCTAAAATCTGTTGTTTGCCCCCCACACGAACACGCACCGGGCTTCAACACGCCGCTTACCTCGGACGAAATATCCTCTCAGTGCAGAGACACTGGGTCGAATTTCACGATGCCACGGCTTTAAGCTCCCCGGCGGTGTCGTGCCTTACAGGGCTCGGTGTACACACATTTGCGCTGCTCACACACACAGAGCCGACCACTGGCGTTAAGTAGCAGCGGGAGCGCGCACAGTTGTTGAAGTTTACCGCGGGGGGCGCGCCTAGCACGACCTGCGGACACCGAGGCTCCGATAGGGACAGCGACGAAGACAGAGACAGAGACACGACGTGGAACCTTCCCAACGCTCGGCATCGATGTGTCAGACAAACTGGTTTAGACTGACACGACTGCTCAAACGTACCGCTCTTACTTTAACGCAGACCGGTTCGTCGACGTGTTCACTGAACACGACAAATCGGTCAAAACTGTCGATTGTGTGTCCTCCCGTCTTTGTGGGTGAACTCTATTTGTTTTTGATATGTTACAAATAGCAAATTGGCTTGATGTGAGGACTCCCTGGAGGATGATGTGTGGAGATTATTTTGTCAACCGTGCTGAGTGTAGTGGTGACATTTGACAGCATACTGTAGGAATGAATGAGCACATGTCTATGAAGGACAGTGAGACAGGTGGACAAGAGAAAATGCAAAGACAATGAAAAGGAATGGCTTTAGTCACCCATCAAAAGAAGCAGCACCCCAATGTACCCATCTCCCGTTCTTAAGTCAACTGATGCGCCAACCATACTCACATCTTAAACTTCGTCCCTGAACCTCCCATGGACTCTTCTTCTTTTCCTCCTTCATGGCAGCTCCATCTGTTTGCCGCCGTCTGTGTGAGTTCCGTTCTTGCAACAACGCACACTTTGTCCCTCCCTCTCTTCAATATTTGAATTTTGCACTGATTCAGCACTGCCAGATGAACATGCAAATTCACAGGCTTTTATTTTGGAAAATAATCTACAAATTACACTCTGTGGGGAAAATAGTTTTAATACTGCTCTTGGATCTCAGAAGATATTATTATGAAGTATTTTTTGTCAACTTGTACATTTTCTTGTAAACAATGACCTCACCAGGCCCCCACCCCATCACACACTTTGCTTTTCACATGCACACACGCACACATACATATATGCACTTACAGGCACAAAGAGAGCACACACCCCCAGGCACTTACGCCCACGTAGCACACACACACACACACACACACACACAAACACACATATACAGCCATTAGCCCAGTGCTTGTAGAGGTAAATAGTCATGTCATCCTATATATACTGTTCCACCCTGTTCCACCCTCCTACTTACTTGAAGACATTGTTGTGTCTTTTTGCACAGTTAATTCCTGTGAGCTTTGCCACTTTCATTACACTGCACATCCAATGTGCACGTGAAACCTTTTCCAAAGTCGGTTCTGGATGTAAACAAATTCATAACCTTAAGAAAAACGACAAAATATCGTGAACATTCCCTCAAATTTAGCAAACAGACAATGTCTTTTTCAGCAATACTGGCACTGCATTTTCTTAGTATCGGATCAAAACCAAGTCCTGCAGTATTACACACCACTATTTCACCGAGGCATGGCAGCACCAGAGTACTCTGATTACAATATGACTATCAGTGTTTTACACAATGTTGGGGAGTTCATCAGAGGAAGGGTCCTTATGAACAATCTGCATTGCAATCCAAGTCATATCACCATCAAGAAAGAAAATTGCTACCTGGACCCTGGAAGGCTAGAAGAGGTTCTAACATAGACATGACAAAGATGGAGGAGCAGGTTGTGGCCTTCAGAAGGACCAAGAAACCAATGACGTCTGTGTCCACTTGGAGATAATCGATGAGTATTGTGCAGTACAAATTTCTTGAAATATACATCACCAACAGTTTGGACTGGAGTACGACCACATTGCCCCCGACAATATGGCCAGATTCCCCCACTTATCAGGAAAAGCTCCAAGCCAGTACTGGGGGTGTTTAAAGAGTCTGTGGAGCAGGCTCAATGTGGCTGATGCTTACTGACACTTCATGTTGCTCGGATTTGACGATTTAACCATCTGTGCCTATGTCTGCAGTGCTGTATGTGTAAATTCAGAATCAGAGTCAGAATCAGAATGCCATTGAATGTCATGATACAAGTATGATGAAATTGGAGTGCTATGAGTGTATATATGGTGTATACTCAACATCTGTCTGCTTATCTATTAGTGTAATTACCTATTTTTTTTTATTCATCTGCTTCCCTCTGTCCCTGACTCGGACTCACAGAAAATAATTTCCCCAAAATATATCTGATTGTGGTTCTGATTCCACCTAATGATCCATACGTGGTGATGGATACGGGATGAACATACTGTACATGGCAGAGAGAGGCAGTCTTGCTGGTGAACAAGCACGAAAATGGGTGAGACTGGGATTAAAAGGTCGTGCCACTCCTATAGTAATCCCGACACAAGGGAGTGTAACCCTCTGCCCTCACATCAGACTCTAGAGAGGGTGGATGTTCTGGAAGGGGCTACAGATTAGAGACGCGAGAACAGACTGGTCATGTACTGTAAGTACATCGTCCTGGTTGGCCAGCAACTGCATCATGGACGGGTTAGAAACACAGAGAAAAGTTCGTAATTCACTCTTCTAACCTCTAGAAACGCTGTTGGCATGGAGAAAAGTAAAGATATCATTCATAATACCACAAAACAGCAGAACACATAGTATGGCATTATTATAGACCAATGTGGGTTAAGATTAATGGAATATGAATGATGTGGCGCGAGACCACAAGGTGAAGCAGTGAACACACTGTAGATGTGATGGCTTGTGTGGCTCAGTAGTTCATGGCATGTGGCTTTACTCTGGTCGTCCTTCTTTCTGGCTGCTCCAAACCAGCACAAAACTGATTCAGTGACTGTTGTGTTGAACTGGTACAACATTTCCTGTGCATAGCCGAGTTCCTTGGCTGCCTCAGGAAGTACATCCTCTCTTCCAGGCCTGGGTTGCCGATGGTTTCCAAGAAATTGAGGCTCTTACAGTGGAGTGACAACACAAGGAGGGACTGTGGAAGTGTACCATCATCTCCACATTCTGGTTGATGTAGTGCAACAGCCATTAAACCTCCCACTGATGTACAGATTTGTCCCCATCACAAATTAGTCCGGTGGCAGTGATGTAATCCTCTAACTCGCAGTTGCAGACAATGGTATGTAGATTAGTAGCGAGAGGACACATCCCTATTGAGACCAGTGCTTCTTGTCAGTGATCCAGAAATGAACTCCCAAAGCCTAATCCGCTGTTCCCTCTCTATCAGGAAGCTGGTGATCCACCGACAGATGGCCCGGGCTACAGTGAGTTAGTGTAGAGGAGAGGATTTCTTGCTTGATCATATTAAAGGCTGAGTGTGATAAGGGGCTCATGATGAGAAGTTGCAAGGGGCCCAAAAGTGTGATGGGGGCTGGTGGTGAGGAGCTCCAGTGGGGTAAGACTCAGAGCTCTCAGTCATCAGCCAGGTCTTTCTTTTTGCAAAGGTGGGCAGCCTCCAGACGTTGTGATGTCTTGTCAACCTTCCTACGCTGTGACAGGGTTGGACATCTGTTGAGTTTTTCGAATCATTTTCACTGAGGGTCACATCAGCATAGCAGTTGCCCTCAAAGGTCCTGTTGTAAATGGCAATTATAAAGGAGACACAAAACTAATTTAATGTAAAATAATTCAGAAATATCTATTTTTAAGTAGTTACTACTTGTTTTACTGACAAATTTTTGCATGGATGTAAAATTATGTTAACTCTTTGCTCTGTTATTATGATCAATATCCGTAGAATTGATCAGGCAAAGAAACCTGAACTGATCGACATTCATCAATTCACACTCAATCAACAAGCTGGTTCCTTCACTCTTTCCGCACTGGTGTTTCCTGACCAACGCATTTTAAAAAGTGTGTATCTGGTCCGGGCACACCTGCCACCACTTTGTCAGTATTAAATTCCACTTGCAGTGTGGGAAATGAAGTTTATGGGTCAATGTACGCCTCAATGCAGGATAGACTCATATTGAAACAATCACTCCAGTGCTGGTGGGCCACATGAAATGATGCAGCCGGCCACATTTTGCCTGTGTCCTTGACTTTGACACCGGGGCCTCAGAGTATGTTGCTTCGTGCAGAACAGGCTCAGAACCAAATAATTCATGCATATGATTGAATAATATCAAAATGTGCACAGAAGCTTAAATTATTTTTATACCTCTTGTAGTCTACCAAGACTGCTGGTGCATTCAGATGCAACATTTACCAAGAAGCTTCACGAGCATGATCTTTTCTGTGTTTTTGAAATGTTCAGGAGTGGTGAGCACACAAATAGGGAGTGAAGGAGTCAAAGCAGCAACTGAGCTATGGGAGTGTCAGGGGGAGAGATTTGGGATATGGAAGGGAAATAAAGTGGGGGGGATCTAAACCCAAGAGAATGTTAAGCTTTGCTGGTATGCTGATGGAATTTGGAGATTTCTGGTCAGATGTAACAACATAGTGATTGTTTTTCTTTTCATTATCTGAGCCCAGGCAGAGGAGGTTGAGGAGAAGACTAATGAAAGTTGTCTAAAAGAGGGAAGGAAGAGGCTGCGGGAATGTTGAAGGAGGAGGGATAGTACAGGGAGGAGCATTACGGAGAGAACGGAAGGAAATGAGACGGTTGATTGTCTGGATGAGGCAAAGAGTACAGGAGACAGGGGAGAATATGGGGAGAGGGGAATGGAAAAATATGTTTAAATGAAAGAGGGGGTGAGGGAGAGGAAAAGTAGGAACGAGAGTCGGGGTTGGGATAGAAAGCAGAATAACTTGCACCCCCCATCAGCAAATTCCAGGCATAATGTTGCTTGGCAGTCGTAACTAATCCTGAGACCGCTGCAAATTCTGAGCAGTTTCCAGACCGGGACACATTTACAACAGCAGTTCTTATGCAATTCTGTCCACGAGGGTTTCGTGCCATGGCTGCCTTATTGTACAAGTTTGCTTAGGTGGATGTGGGAGAGGAAAGTCAGCGAGAGAGAGAGAGAGAGAGATTCCCTCTCTATGAAGTTGCCACAGAGTCTCTCCTGCCTTTGGCCTTTTTTCTTTTGTTTTCTGGGTCAGGAATTGTCTCTTTGTGCTGGTAAAACCCAATGAAATATCCTGTGAGATCTGGTGCCACACAAAATGAGTAGTTTGAAAGACTGATTGATTTCAAATCAGGTAACAGACTCAATAAGAGACTAGCCTGAGTTGGTCTCTCACAGTTCATATTTTGTACTTGCTCTGAAATGGGCAGGCACGCTCCGTTTCCATGGAATATGCAGCCTGCCTTCACCGTTTTCTAACCTCCATTATAAGTAATACATTCATGTGCATCGGTGTATTTTTCATTGAAAATGTCCACTGCAATAACCTTTCAGGGCACATTCTTCCATTTCTCACAGAGGTCCATTAAACTTTAATCGCACCATATTAACGTGTACGGTGCTTTCCAGTAGGTATCATCCTCTTGTGTCCCTCTTGTGCCTTGACAGCAGATCTGTCCATTGAGTTTTTGTTGTGGAAATCAGTGATAGGACATTAATGGTGGAGAATTTCACAACGATTACATAGTGCTGGTTTTAAACAAAAGCTATTTGATGTGTCATGGCCTGTCAACAGTATACTGTAAATCATCTTTAAGTTATATCAGTTGAATGCGAAACATTTCAAACCTCTGTGTTTAAGACACTTCGTTGGAATCCAGACATACAGGCATGTTGAAATATCCTCAGCTGTGGTTTGTGGTTCCCAATATAATTACCACGAAAAGTAAAATGTTACATCAACAAACATCAACTAAATGAGCATGGATTTGGTTTTGCTTGGACTAAAAAGGGGTTTTACAGCGTATGTGTTACTTTTTGTAAGTAAGCTCCCTGTGTGGCAAGAGCAACTGATGGTGGAGCAACTGTAGCATATACAACTGTCATTATGTGATTATGACATCCGGCCATTGGACTCTGCTCGAGGGGCGCTGACCAGAGAGCAACTGCAACACAAAGAATATTATGTGTCTTTACAACCATAACTACGGGTTTTATGTTGCACAAAGACCCAAGGCCATGGGACAGCGAGAGTCAGTGAAGAACAGAGTTTGAGTCGGTGGAAGAGGAGTGCAGAACAGTGGCACAGAAAAGATTTTAAGGATGAGTGGCCTCATTAAGAGTGGAAAAACCTCAAGTCTATAATAGGCTCCAGCATTTCCCCCCCTTTTTTTTCTGTTCATCGGTGGTTGTGTTAAAGCACAAGCCCATCCTGTTCCCACAGGCCGTCACCAGTCCTACTTTTTCTGATGCAATGCAGTTGATAGATTACAACTTTTCTGATGTCAACATACACCAATGAATTATCAAAAAATGATCATTGAATAGCCTGTAAATGTGTGGGTGAATTGGTGAAGTTCCAAGCCTGACGTGAACTGGACTTCACCTGAGGTAAGTCTGTTTTTAGAATAGTCTCCTTCCTGTTTGTCTTAGCCAAAAGGGGCTCCGGATAACGAAATCGCTCTTTTGTTATTTTGTGGTCTGGAGGAAGTGAAAGTTGGAGGACGTGTATTAGATGAGGTCAGGGGAGCTGAAATAGAACACAAAACTAAAATAATTTCCAGGCAGCTCTTGAGCTGATACCTCCTGTCTCTAATCAACAATGTGTCTTTTTGTTTTTCATTGTGTCAAATTTGAATGTTTCAAATGTGACGAGTGTGTCAAATGAAATTCCACAAAACGTTGAGAATGTAATTCAGCTTTTCTAGCACGTGATGTGCTATTATTGACATAACTGCACTTTGTCACAGTCAGTAAGACTGTGACAATCTCTCCCATGTAACCCTGACTAGGCAGCTAGGAGTCCTCCCAGAGTCCTGTAGGCAAATCATGCCTGCTTATTATCATCAGTGGTGGAGTGTTTTCCTGTCCAGCAGAGGAACAACACTTAGTCACTCATCATTAAGAATTAGGATAAGAATAAGAATCCTTTATTGTCACTCTGACACTGTTTCTAACATCATTGTGAAAATCCGTTTGGAGGCTCCACATTGTGGCAATAGCAGCGGTCTAGCGGCAAGTAAGTGTAGAACAGGAGATTGAATACATCATGCACAGGTAGATATTGTGCAATATTGTGCGACAAGTGACAAGAGACATAACATTATTTGTCATGATCTTTAACAGACGTGACACTGTTATGATGAATATTATTTTCTTTCTTCATCCTCATTATTTCGGCAGGAATGCAAGGTTGAAGGAGGAAAAGCAGTTTTGAATCCAGTGAGCTGTTGATTCAATTCCAGAATTATCCTTGAGTAATGATAAGTAAGACACTGGACTTCTCCCTGGTGCCTTAAGACCTCAAACACTAAGGACCGGTCAAATACAACAAAGCTGTGATTTGTAGTTTTTGTACTGAATTAGCATTAGTAGTAGTAGTTTGTGATTTTTGTGTGAAGGTTCTATGGCCCCATTATGGCATCCCATCATGTTGTTGTGTTGAAGCAGGTCAATCTTGTTTTGATTGACAGTATGCTACCTAATATCATTTTACCCCTTCACCACACAATTTTGAAGATTAGCATAATTTGTGGGAAAAACACCTGTCTACCCAAACTACTCAGCAATTGTGCTGCCTCTGTCAGTGTCACTGACTACAACATCAAGTTCAACAGTGGTCAGCCGGCTCTCCCAGGAACACGCAAGTATTTGCATGAATGTAAACAAACTTAAATAAGTGTGCTCCTTATGTAACCTTCAACATCACGTGTGTGCTCTGGAACCCACGGTGTCCCACTGTCATTACCATGAATAACGAAACCAAAAATGCATTAGCCTGGCTTTCAAATTTACCCGATTCATTTGACTACTAGTACTCTGATGTTGAATTATCCTTAAGAAGGACAAGCACCCCATGCAACTTGCTCAGCAGCTCACTACTAATAAAAAAAGGTGGCCATGAATCAATGGCTTAGGATGAATGAGGTACAGTATATATCAAAAGTAAGTAGGAGTTGCACTGTGTCTTTATGGACCACGTGAAAGCATACGACGGGGTACCAAGAGAGGACCTGTGGCATTGTAAGAGGAAGTTTTGAGAAGTATGTTGAGGTGGTGCAGGACACGTTAGGGGATAACAAGACAGTGGAGAGGTGTGCGGTCGGAGTGACAGATGAGTTCAGAGTCTGGGAGGAGCTATGTCAGGGATCAGCCCTGGGCCCCTTCCTGTTTACAATGGTGATGGATGGATTGATAGTGTTAGGCAGGAGTCCCCATAAACAATGATTTTTGGAGATGACATTGTTATCTATGGTGAGGGTAGAGGACATGTGGAGGTGAACCTGTGGAGGTGGAGGTTTGCACTGAAGAGTAAAGGAGTGAGAGTCAGAAGAGGCAAGACAGAGTAGATGTGTTTGAATGAGGGTGAGGCAGGGGGAGAGGTAAAGTTCCATTCCATCCAGTTCCATTTTAACAATTGAGAGTACAAGAGAGGTGGCATGGGTGGAGTAGAGTGTCAGGAGTGTTTTGTGGTAGGCAAAAAAAACCCCTAAACAAACAAAAACAGACAAGATTCAATGAGAGAATGTGAAAGCATGGAACACTGCGGTACACAATTTTATTTCCTTTTTCCTTTCCGATCATCGGGATGTGAAGGCCACGGACTGCATGAAAACAGCAAAAACCACCAATGTGACAGCAATTTTAGATGTTCAGAATCATCTGTTTCACTTCCCAATGTGAAATAGTAAAGTATCTGAAAAACTGCTCCAGTTATTGGCAACAGTAATGTAGTGAAACGTATATGACATATTGTTATGTATCGAACACAAAAGAAGGAGTGAAATGTCTAATTTTGCCTATTATGATTTCTCTGAAAGTTTGGATGAAAGGTGAAAAATTTGAATGACAATTTGTGTTTTTCCTCCCATCCATCTCAGTTTTCATCAGTGATTTTGTTTCTGGTGTCACGCTGAAGAACATATGTTCCTGCCTTGCTTAAGGAATCCCAAGACTTTCCCAGAGCAAACAGGATATGTTCTCCAGAATTTTATAGGTCCAGCTTGTCATCAACTCTGGGAATGTGCCCACCCAGGAAAAGCATGTGGGGGCCAACCTGATTAGATCTCAGCTCTGCCTCTTCCCCCGAGTCCCTGCTGTCACTCCTTTGCTTCTGAAATTTCACCGCTTGGAGTTCAACAGCAAAGGTTCAAATACACATATACGGTGACAACGTTTCCAAACCTTTGCCAACCTTTGCCATACTTCGGCAGACTGAGTCCCGTGAATACTGGGAAAGTTTGACTCTTTTCCCACATTGCCACTGAAGTTCTCCCCCTAAAGAGGATAATACACTCATTGCCCAGAGTAGTTTGGAACAATTGTACATCCTTTAAGCACAACTGTCTGATTTCGGAATCCTGTCCAAAGTTTGCACAACAAAAGGAGACTATGCAAAACTCTTTCCACCTACTGTAGTTTTCTCTTTGGCGTGAGGAATAGAATTAGGAATGAATATGAAGTTGCAACAACTGCGAATGAAGTATTGAACTTGCCATGTTTGGAATAGATCACCCAACAACTGCAGTATCATCAGAGTTTCCCCCAGCCAAGGTCGAGCTGGTACTTGAGTTACTGCTCTTGACTGAGGGAAAATGTTATGATATCTCCCTTTTATTTGTGATCTAACAGGTCGATGTAATAACCATGGTCCAACCCCCAAGTCACAGGAGTTCCTCTAAGCCAGGGGTCGGCAACCCGCAGCTCCGGAGCCGCATGTGGCTCTTGAGCGCCGCCCCTATGGCTCCCTGGAGCAATTTCAAAAATGCATGAAAATGGAAAAGTAAACATTTTTTGTTTTAATATGTTTTTTCTGGGAGGACAAATATGACACAATTATTCTTGACGTTTTCCAATGCTGTAAAAATGTGTAGAATAAATATTGAATTCATTAATAAGGCTTGTATGAGGCCTTTAATTATTTTGCGGCTCCAGGCAGATTTGTTTTTTGCTTTTTTGGTCCAATATGGCTCTCCCAGCATTTTGGGTTGCCGACCCCTGCTCTAAGCCATCCCACCACTGCAACACAATCTCTTCAACTCTGCCCCTCCACCCTGAACCTTGGGCACACATTGGCAGATCTTCTTTCAGGCCAACTGAAAGTCACTCTCCATAGACAACACAAAAATTTGTCCAATCTGCTGTAATGCCTGTTGATATAAGGTCCCTCGAGGACAATACATGCCTACAGGGTACAATTGTCCCTGGCTTACCCTGTCCTCGCAACGTCTGCATTTGCAACACCCAGGATACGATACATTGTTGAACAATTTTGGGAGAAATGTCAGAAGAGTGAGGAGCCTGATCTGCCACATACTACTCGCGCATCTGAGACAGAGAAAGTGAGAGTGAACAAAGACGGGGTGTGGCTTCCCTGAGCCCAGCTGTCATGTGACCCTGGCCTGCCTTAGGTGAGACTGGAAGTACTTTGAGGTGACGGGAGGGAGACATGACTAGCCATGCAAACAAAACCAATAATGCAAAACAAGACCTGCAACATGGATGAATGATTCTGGATTTGTAGTAATACCAAATTGTTCCACTGTTTTTCTTTTTGCTAACCCTTACAAATATGTAAATATCCCTGCAGGTTCAACACAAATACAAGTTTCTGTTGACAGATTTTATGAAACTAAACGCCTCAAAATACCCTTACCTGTCAGTTGACACTTTTGCTGACTGGGTGATGGCCAGAGCTCATTACAGAAGGTTTTTAGTGGACAGTTGCATCATTAAATGTGTCATCAATTTTTTGTGGAAATAAAATTTTACATGAGTTGACATGAATCAGAAAAAAAGCAGCATTTACTTAAGTATTCAGTTATAGTCTTATTCATGACTAACATATGCTCATTGTTGCTGTAAACGGTCCTTTTGATTTAAGGAACATTCGTAAACACTGTTTCATAAGACTTAAAATAATTGAAATAATTCTTAGCTGTGGCTTTCAGGGTGGTCCATCTGTATTAATTCTTTTTACTTTAACAAGCCATGGAATATTTTAACATAACATAACATACCATTTGGGGAAATATTTGTAAAAGCACTGGTCTTTCACCAAATTCACATACGGATACCAAATTGGGTAGATAACAGGGAGAAACTGAAAGAAAACAGTCACACGTGGGAATATTCCCAACTACTAAACACTTTACTGCACACTGACCCCTAGTGTGTAATTGGCAGAAGTTGCTGAGGTTGAAGTTATGCTGAGAAAGGTGGCAAAGGAGAAACAGGAGAAAAGGAGGCAGATGTGGTCAAGCCCGCTTAGATCGTCATGAACACAAAGGTGAGGAAAAGTTCAACACCTCAATGCTAAAGCAGGCCGAGATAAAAGACACCAAGATAGAGAACAGCCCACTGATGCTGCAGCAGGGGCAACAAGGGAGGGAGATGCAGTAGTATGGACCAAGTTAGCATCACGTGGACGTTCATCTCCACATGAACTAGAACAGGGGTCGGCAACCCGCGGCTCTGGAGCCGCATGCGGCTCTTGAGCGCCGTCCTAGTGGCTCCCTGGGGAGTTTTCAAAAATGTGTGACAATGGATAAAAATGGGAAAAAAATATATTTTTTTGTTTTAATATGTTTTTTCTGGGAGGAAAAATGTGACACAAAGATTCTTAACGTTTTTCAATGCTGTAAAAATGTTAAGAATAAATATTTGATTCATTAATGAGGCTTATATGAGGCTTTTAAATTTTTTTGCAGCTCCAGACAGGTTTGTTTTTTACTTTTTTGGTCCAAATTGGCTCTTTCAACATTTTGGGTTGCCGACCCCTGTCTTAAGTCAATCTGTATGTATTGCAAACAATTTTTTTTCCATTTGAAATAACTAGAAAGATTTTTATCCCTCCAGAATACATATCCTTCCTCCCAACGCCTACAGCCAAATGTGTGTCGTATCTTTTCGCCGCATCAACGTCTGCACTAGATGCTTCTCCATGCCTGAACGA
>OMPJ01041878.1:0-34506 GCA_900312935.1 Carapus acus
GAGAGCAGAAGCAGAGGAAAGGGGGCAAGCGAGCGGGAGGGAGAGTTGGAGTGGGAGTAGTAAAGAAAAAGAGCAAAGGAGAGATATGAGAGCGAGAGAGCAAGACGGAGAGAAAGGAAGAGAGCGGGAGAGGACGAGGGAGTGAGGGAGCGGGAGAGAGAGAGAGAGAGAAGCACTCAGACAGCAATGCTGATACAAGATCACTGGCAACTCTATTTTAAGGGCAATTCCCAGAACTGTGATACTGCATTACATAACTGCAGAGGGCCCATATTGTTTTTAGACACCAGGCCAAAAATGATAAAAAGGGACAATCCAAAAAAGAAGCCGCATCCGAACAACGGGACCCCCGCGAGCCAGGGAGACAGCAGCGATTTGGGATACATGACCTCGCACACCGTCACACTCCTGCCACCACCACCACCACCAAACACTCGCCACACACGCGCACGCACACACCCCTCACCACGTATCAAAACCAGGTGAGAAACATCTGGTATCACCATGTTTCAGCATCTGTGGTTACACCAAAACCAGGCCGTCTCACTGTGTGTCAGCTTTATGTATCTTTCTTCGCTCAAATTTGTAATTACAAAAAGGTGTCATTTTAGATAGCTTTTCACCTTCCTCGCTCGAGATGGTTAATTGCTCGAGCATCTGATATTCAAGCCATAACTGTGAATTAAGGTGAAATATACCCCCCAGCTTTTGTTTTACACTCTAACCTGAAAACCACCTCACACAAGGGTACATCAGGATCAAAAGCACATCCAAAAGCGTAACCCCCATCACCTCACCTCCGTGGATTATTTCACTTTCAACTTGAATCACGTCATTTAGCGAACTGATCACCGTCTACCATACCACAGTATTAGTGCCAACTTGAGCAACAGAAATGCTACCGGAGGGAACCAGGTCAACTATTATCAGTGATCAGAGATGAGGGATTAGTCCTGCCTTAGTGCCTAAAATAGCCATTACTGAATCTGAAATTATCTTTTCCACAATAGGAGGACAAAACCTCAAGAGATCTGGATTTTCCGTTCCTGAATTAGTGATACAGTTAAAACACAGGCAATCACAAATCTGGCAGTACTTCTTATCTGCATTAGCTGCCTGCAACCAAACATTCGGACGTTTGCATGCATATTATGTGAAAATTCACATTTAGAGAGGGAAAAAATGCCCAGGAGGATGACACCATCTACTGGCCTCTATATCTGCGGATCTGCTAATATAACTGCAAAGCTGTACAATGAGGACAAATCCACGAGACCGAGACAGTCAAGTGGAGGGGAATTGAATGCACTTGTCAAATGAACCCGCACGGTGAAAAATCCACGATCTTGCAACATTTGGCCGTGACATATATACACGCTGCTCTGACAGATCCACCATCTTTCAAACATGCTGGCTGACAGCAGAGCTGCGCTGTCTCCCCAGCTAGCCTGTTAGCAGCCAAGCTAACCGCCTCACGTTAAGCCTGACATTCTGCCTGCACATCTACTAATCAATGCAAATATTTTTCAAAAATCACAACAAATCACCAACACGGCTTCGGGGAAAATGAGTAACGTGGAGAAGGATACATGTTAAGTCCAAGTCGAAGCCGTCCTCTTGATATCTCCTTTTGTTCCGACTGACCATTTCTTTTATAATCGCAGCCATCGTAGCAGGTGATAGGAGTCTTTGAGGGTTTAAAATGATGAAAAATGTTTTCAATTGTATCTGCAGTCCGATCGTGTCTGTGGGTTTGCTCTCCGGGTTTCGCAGGTCCCCCCCTTGGCCGACACAGCTAGCTGGGGCTGTGGGCTGGATTAGAAAGGCTTCCTCTGGATCATAAAGACGGGCCTAGCTCCGCTGCTCCGTGCAGGCCCCGCTTTCCCCAATCCTGGAATTCGTCTTGCAAACACCTCACGAGTTAAATACATGCAGTTTGTCCTCGGTGAAACCTTCAGATACCGGGCGCGGTCCAAAAAGCGATGGCTCGATCGCAGCCGCCGTGATTTGACGGCGCGGGGGGCAGAGAAGTCACCGGTTCCCCCGGAGCCGTAGAATCCAAGGCGCTCGGACCGAGCTAGCTCGCTAGCTAAGTGGCTAGCTAGCGCAGCTAGCTAGCGACAATAGCTAACGCTACCCCCTTTTCTCGATCCAAAAAGCCTCCTAACGAATCAACATTGTCATCGACTGATTGCCAAAAAAGCATCCGAAAAAAGTGACAGGCTCCACCTTCAATGTATATAGGCTATACAAAGCTCAGAAATTGACAGGGATCGGTTTGACAGCTCCGTCCCGGGGAATCATCTTCTTTTCTGGCCGCGGTGTCTCCGGCTGGACTCTCAGGCTCCCATCACGGCCTCCGCCGAGGAAAAAAAGAAGCTAGAGCAGGCTGGGATTTTACACCGCGTACCACACCGCCTTGCCGATATAGTTCCGCGCTTTGTCCAAAACCGACGCCCGCGGTCGATATCTATAAAATTTCTATTATTCACACGCGGTTTACGACGGTTCTGCGTTTTCCACGCCGGCGAGGACGCGTTCAATTGGCGTGTAAATCGAGTTCCGACTTGCAGTTGGCGGAAGGATAAAGTGAGGCCGCATGCGACGCGCCCTTCTGTCAAAGTGATCACGTGTGTGTGTAATTAGGGAAGTTTCCAACATAAAATGTCACTCCGGAGCTGCAAACCACCGTTTTAACGCCACAACAAGCCGCAATAAAGCGTTTATCAGGCCAGACAGCGCGGCAGGACGCGTTCCGTTCTGTTAGTGTCATATTTTGAAATCGACTGTAAATCACGTCGGCGCAATTAAACCACACAGATAAGCCTAGGGTCGTTTATTGTTTTATTTTATAATGTTGTCCTTTTTTAAAATCAGAAATAACACAGAGATGACACAATATGCTGAGCAAAGTGCAGCTGCTGGCTTTAATATTCATGTACAACGTACATTTTATTTTGAAGGTAAACGAGTTGGGATTTGTAGGTTGAATTATTTCTCAGATTCATAGTGGCTATAATCAAATATTGAGTAATAATTTGTTGATTTAAAAACTGCTACACCTGCGCTTTTTCTCTTTGAACAGCTCTGTGGAGGCCTATAAAATTCTTGAGAGAGTATTCAGCGCATCATTAACGACCGTACACTAAAATCTGAGGACAGGTTGTGTACCGAATCAAATATGTGGGAATGTATGGGTGTGACTATGTCTTCATCATCATCATCATCATCATCATCATCATCATCATCATCGTCATCATCATCATCACTACTTGTGTGGTGCTATTTCTTGCTTTGCAGTACATACAGAAAGAGACACAAAGTCTGATTAGTGCTCGGTTCAGAGTATTATTGTATCAATTCATCCTTTAAATGCATTTTCCTGTGCAGACAAATTTCACCAAAGCCGTTGTAGAACAAAAAATTCTCATGCTTTATTCAGAATCCCTCACTCCACATATTTATACTGTTAATACCACTCTTGAAAGATATTACTACTGTTCTTGTGACTCCTACTGGTTCTGAAGATTTTAGCAAGAACCCTGTGAATATTAACACAATTGTACTTCTAAGTCATTCCAGCACCACAGGCATAGTCAGATCATGAGCCTTGGCACTTCTGCTCTGCACAAAGTTAAAATGACACAAAAATCTGTATGGATATGTCTGTTGATAATGCACCTTTCCCTTAAAAAAACATCAATACATTTGTAGACAGTAGTATACATAAGTGCAAGGTTCATTTAACCGCTGCAACAAAAGCCACTCATAGTATGATGTGACATTTAAATGATGGTTGTTATAATAGTGTGCTAACAATCAATTCTGGCGTTACTCCCTGTTTATTTGTTGGAGAACATTATTACTGCAGATCTTTCACGGCACAGTGAACATAAATGATGTGTAAGATCATCGTGCCACTCTCCTTTAAATACTCTGGGGTCGATTCCCGCTTTAAATGCGTTTTCTTGCGCAGATCAACACCAATAAAGAAGTTGGTAGACTGAACACTCTAATGTTTTATTCAATATCCTATATTGTTAAACCCACTTCGCAAAAAACATTACCACTGCTCTCCGTGTCTCCTGCTGGTCCTGAAATTTTTAGCGAGCTCCCTGTGAATATTAACACCGTTCCAACTTCTGTCTCATTCCGGCACAGCGGTGTTACTGAGTTTCTATGGCTCAGCTCTTTGTGTAGCCATCATTCCCACGTGTAACGAAGGTAACAGTGCCTCCAAAATGCTGGGATGGAAATGGAGTGTATCTGTATATCAAGGAGAAAAAGGCCAATTTATTGGCATACATTACACTAGCTATGTGTGTATATGATTGGAAAGGCATCATACAACAGTAAACATCATGTTGTGTGTGTGTGTTTTCACTTAAAACACAAATCCATGCAGTAGTTCTCACTGTGGCTTTTACTTAGGCAGTTACAGCTTTTAGGAAACAATCAATTCACAGAAACTCCATGTTTGTGTCAGGACAGATCTTTTTAAAATGTGACCCCCTGCAACCACTGAGTGTTATTACTTCAGCATCATTCATCTGCTCCAGTTTTGGGACAGTTCCCAGTACCATTTATTGTCAGTAGGTGGAAGCATTGCACTGCACCCGGTGTGTCACAGAAAATGTCACCATGTATCATCTACTCTGATCTTTGACCTTTGCCTGATAAGCACGTACTCTGCAGGCAGGCCGCAGGTTGCATAATCAGAGACAAAGGCTCCAAGCTCCGATATCCAAACGTGCACCTAACCCTAACCCTAACCCCAGGAAACATTTTAGTAGAATAATATCAAGAAATAGGCAATGTTGGTCGTACAAAATTGACATTCAAAAGAAAGGCTCTTGCAATATGATAATCTCGGTTATCAAAGAAAAAATGACAAATATGTAATTCAGGTTTTCCAGGTAGCCTTCAAATATTATCCATGAACATTTAAAAAAATTTAAAAAGTTATTCTATTATTAAAAGTGCCACAGAGCTGGTAAAAAAGTAATAGCACTTTACTTTCAATTATTTATATTCATACATCATCTATAAATATATATAACTGTATATATTCAACAGTATACAAGTTAATGTGTTTACGAACATAACCACCGATTGGTGGACAAGTTACCATCTGATGACCTGAAGTTATTTTGATGATGTTTGGTACAAAGCAGCCGCGTGTTCAAGGACAGACTCCTTCATCTCAGTTGTCTAAATTTATCATCGGGCCCCCGTCGGAGTGAATCACTTCATCTGCTGCCGATCGGTGAGCCGAGCACGACGCCACGGTTACTTGTCCTTCTCCAGAGAATGATAGTAGTCCACCAACACCTTCCAGGCTTTGGGGGCCATGAAACCATCTGGTGGGTTCTCCCCTCTCTGAGCCAGGTTCCTCATCTTGGTTCCAGATATGAACTCAAACTCGCCGTGTCTGAGCAAACAAGCAGCATGAAGATGCAGAGTGAGGCACGAGTACCACAGGGAGTTAGTTATACTCTTCATTAGTAAAAGGGGGTCATTCACCTTTGCATGAAATATTCAGTATTCAAACTTGGATTTTTGGCCATGATGAGAAAAATAATCTCCAAACAGCTTGAGAGTGAAAACATAAAGCATCACCCACCTGTCTTTTTCATAGAAGGCCATGGCTTTCTTGACCTTGTTGTAGGCTGCGACCCGGAAGGGAATGATCTCTACAGAGGTGAGTCCCGGGGCCATGGTGAGGACCTTACCGCCATGGCTGGGCTCGTACAGGTCCTGCTTCGTCTCCGGGTGTGGCATTCCAGCCGGATCCCGACCCACGATGTAAAAGTTGGCTCCAGCGATCATTCTCGCCCTGCAGTGCCACTGCACCTGAGGAGAGAAGGGAACACTTTCAGAACTGGAGTCCAGCTACAGCACTCGGTGGATTGGATGTAATGCAACTTCTAAATTAACTTTTTACTTTAAGTTTATAGTTGAAATAGCGTTCAGACCTATCTCTTACCTCGGTGGGCCCAGCGTACATCATCGGTGAGGGAAATATTGCTACAATGGTGCTGGCCGGGTCCAGCACGCCCTCCTCCAAGACGGCGGCGTGTTGCTTCATCCGCCATTCCAAGGGCACGTCGTCGTCTTTGGTCCAGCCGCCCAGCGGGTGCAGGAGCAGGACGGGATTCTTGTAGCCTCGGTCCAGCAGGCGTCGCTTGGTGTCCTGCATCAGCAGCGCGTGGCCATTATGGACCGGGTTACGCAACTGGAAGGCAAATACCGCATCTGTAGGGCAAGATCGGGCAGGAGGAAGATGGTGATTAGAGCCTCGCACTGTGACATCACGTGTGCGGAGACGGTCCTCAAATGTTTGTGATGTGCAACGTATTATTTTTCTCCACAGCAACCGTGTCACACACACACAAACACACACACACGCAAAACCTTATGGCTCTTTATCTGACACTGACATCTGTGGTTAGGGTTTCTGTTTCAGGCACAGCTCATGCATGAAAAAGGTGCCAAATTCAGCACAGAGATATTCTCAAACAACACCAGGTCTCATTAATTACTATTGGAGGAATATTTTGGATTTGCTTAAAATTAGCAAGGTGGGTTATTTCATTATGCCATCACAAAATAGCAGCTACATGTTGGAGGCTTTGCGGGGGATGTTATCTTGTTTTCACTCAGTGTGCAAGCTGAAGCTGCATCAAAGAGAAGTCAGAAATAATGTGAATGGTGAACGTTGAAACATTTCTGATTCAGATTCTGCAAAAGTGTCTCCTGGGTGACGATGAAAGCCACGTTGCCCTCCATCTTTGTTGGTGTGAACTGAAAAGATGCATCTATGTGAACGCTCCACGCTATCACAAATAGCATCATGCAACTTTACCACATCATCTTTCATCTTGTCCTGTGTAAAAACATTCTGAAAGACAAATGGCAAACTGCTGTCCTCACTTCATGTCCGTCAACTTAGACTTTGTATGATGTGCTGACTTCAGTGTGGCTCTGATCTGATGAGCATAGATCGTCTCACCTGCGTTCATCTCCTTAAACTTCTGCTTGAGCTCCAGAGGAGTCAGGCGGTACTGGTCCAGACCATCATTCCACTTGATTCGCTCTAGCACCTCCAGGTCCCCACCAACCAGCCAATCACCTCCCTCCATCACCATCTATACACAGGCAACCATGAGGGAGGTTCAAACATTTTTCACCGATTCAGTGCGAATGTAAAGGAACACAGTAAACAACAAAGTCCTGCTACCTTAATGTGAGGGTGCTGGGGACAAGTGGTGCCCCACTGCCTGGCGCAGCGTTCCTCCTTTCGATGTGGGTAGAACTCTGGGTTCCTGAGAATAGCCACACGAGAGCCCTGGTACTCCAGCGCCAAGGCTGCACAGCCGTCCAGCTGCTCTTTGGTCTCCAGGCTTACAGGCAGGACAATGGGAACAGACATGTTGATGGCCCCGCCTGATGAGAGGGGAGTCATACAGACACATTGGAGAATAAACTGGGATCGGGGCGAGACTGGGTCAAGTCATGGCGACTGGTCTCTTACCGTCCAGCAGGTTGCCAAAGTGTAAAACCTGCAGGAACTCTCTCTCTGTCATGAAGCCCTTCAGAGGGCTCGCCCAGCCCTCGGCCAGAACCTGCACCCACTGGAGGTCCAGCTGTGGGGGAAAAGAACAATCGCCCGACAAATCATGAAAGGACAATGAGATTTAGATTTACACAAGATGCATTGTGGGTAGCGCTCAGGGGCGCTTGTATTTGACCTCTTTGATGACATTTGGAGCTTTGTAAATGCACAACATTCCGATCATTATGCTAATCCACGGGCCCGGAGTCCCAAACTATGAATGAAAGAACGGAAGCACTGTGGCGGCCCGACGCTGCAGAGACGCCGGTGTGACCACGAGCTACGGCCTCGCTGAACTTTCCTCACCACACAACAGCCTCGCAATTGTTGACACACACATGGCAGACATTTCTCATTACGTCACGGTTACACACACAGAGTGTAATCGGAGCAACGACACACTGCGCACACACGCGAGGGTGAATAATGCCCGGGTGAGAGCGTGTTCTGCACTAATCTTCCGCAAAATTATTCAGGGACTTGTTAAATATCTCATTATACAATTTTTTAATTTCCCTAAAAATACACAAAATAATGACTGCAGGGGAGTTTCGGCGCAGTCAAGGGCAAAGTAGCAGGTCACGCTGCTTTTAGTTCAGAGTTATTCTTTTCATCTCTCATCCAATAAGCACAGAGGCGATATTAAAGAGCAAAGTAAGGAGGCGGGGGTGTTGCTCTTTTAACGTACCAGCTGGTACTTGCGTGCCATGCTGTGTAATGGTGCAGCTTTGACAACGCACAGCTCCTCTTTTGTGAAACTCCTGTGCTTTCAAAGGGCACCTATGGTTATCATGGAATATTCATTTCAGCCCTCATCTCCAGGGCTTTGACCTCCACCACCATGAGATAAGGCAGTCACGTTAGACTGCATGAAACACAGCCTGCTAGGCTTTTATGTCATTATTAGCGCCCCGGGAAGTCAGCGCGGTTCATTAGCAGATGGGCTCCAAACAGCAGAAATTTTTTATGGGCACATCATAAGCATCCCTCCCCTCACTCCTCCACCTTCCCATCAGTGAGCGATAAAAGAGGAGCGTATCAACCGGAGTACTGGAGTGGAGTGTTACCTTGGTGATGCTGATGGTGGGTAGCGTGTTTGCGTCAGCCAGAGCAAGATTCAGCTTGTTTTCCGGAACAAAGAGTTCATTCTCCTCCATGATTTCTGTAGGTAAAATATTCTACAGACAAAATGTTTGGTTACTGTTCGACCGGCATAAACCACGTAAATGTGTCACGAGCAGTAGGTCAGGGGATGGTATAGCTAGAAAATACATGAAAATGACCACAAATATGTAGAACTAGTCTGTTTAATCTATAGAAAGCATCAGTGGCTAACGCTCGCCCCAACTCTATATGACACAGGAAGGATGTGGTTACCACTATACACTTAAAGAGTTCTCCCGTTACTATGGCGACACTGTTTAAAAGATAACACTCAGTGAGATATTTCCACTGATCTGTCCAACGTTTGCTGAGTGAGGCATTGAGGCTGTGAATGACCCTTGACCCTGTGCTGGATGCGCACATAAAGAAGGACTAGATGAACAGAACAGGACCGCGGGACTGTGAATCCCCGCTGGACACCTGCGTGGGCTCTGTGTTCGTAACCAAGATCGCCTTTCAAAACGTTCTCCTTTTAAGAATGACTGGGCAGCGTGCGGGCATCTTCCGCGCAAGAGTGTGTGGGTGAGAAATTGTCCATAACACCCACCTGTTCCCTCAACAGCTCCAGCACTTGTTGGACGCACTCATTCACCGACAACTCTTCAGTTTTCAACAACAAGTCCGGCACCTCTGGCCGCTCGTAATCAGAGTCGATGCCAGTGAAGCCTGACAGAGACAAACAAACAGAGGATAAAAAAGAAAAAGAAAAAGCTCTGCATCAAGAACACATGACTGAATTGAAGAGTAGACATTAACCAAGGCAGAGTAGAAGATTAAACTATGTTGCGTGACAAGCTTAGCTTGGGTGTGTCTAACAAACCTTTAATCTCTCCGGCTCGGGCCTTCTTGTAGAGCCCTTTCACATCCCGCTTCTCACACACCTCCAGAGGAGCGTGGACGAAAATCTCAAAGAAGGGAAGCCGGGCTGCGGCGTGGATCTTCCTGGCTTCTTCGCGATCCTGAAAGCACCAACAAATGTGAACATTTGGACCAGAACGTCTCAAACCACGATTCCCGACCCGCTGCAACTTCCTCACCTTGGCGAAAGGAGAGATGAAGCTTGTGACGCAGACCAGACCGGCGTCGGCGAACAGTTTGGCCACTTCAGCGATACGACGAATGTTCTCTTCGCGGTCTTCTGGGCTGAACCCTAAGTTCTTGTTCAGGCCGTGGCGGATGTTGTCTCCGTCCAGCGAGTAGCAGGGGATGGCGTGGGACACCAGGTATTCTTCCAGGGCGAAGCCAATTGTCGTCTTGCCCGCGCCTGACAATCCTGTCATGAATTCCAGATTGAAGATATTATTTAGCAGGATGGATGATGTGCAGTAAGCTCCCAGCGTGGACACAGAGGGTGCAGCGGGCTTGTATCAAACATTTCTGCCTCTTAGCTGTGGAAGAAGTAGAAAAAGGGACTGGATGATTCACCTGTGAGCCAGATGGTGCAGCCTCTGAAGCCCCCTCTGGTGCCCACCACCTGCCCCCTCTTGGATCTGCTGACGTGGTGCGCCTGGTAAACCACGTTGGTTGATCTGTGCAGATCCTGAAATAGATTTAGAAAGATCATGGGAGCACATTGTGGGAAGACGGACGTTTCTCACTGAGTTCCCTCATTTCAAATCCTGTCCATTTCCATCTTTTATCTCTTCTCGGGGGTTTGTCTTCCTGTCTTGTGAGAGTACCGTGATAAATTAAGAAATTGTCCAAACTGTTGTGGGCGTGCAAACCCCATTGAAACGTTTTATGTGATTTCACACAACACAAATAAACTTGATTTAAACTCAGCATGGCACACAATGCGGCACTATTTAACGCCCTCCGGGTTCAGGTCATCAACAAGCGGCAAATTAAGTTTTAGGTTTTTATTTGCACATGCTGTGAGTAACATGCAAATGTAGCCGTTGAAAAAAACTTCAATTAGCATTTTGGCCTTGAATATCAAAATCTGGTGAGGAGTGTGCACCTTAACTACTCAGTGTGATGGTCAGCCTGATGCTCCTTGTAAAAAATCTGTTTATTTTATACAATCAGTAATAGACTAATTTGGTGATATAACACACACACAAATGCTGCTGCACCTCAGGATGCGGCTAGATTTCTTTTAATTAAGTGTTTAGAAGAATCTGGCAGAATAAAAACAAAAGGCCTCTCTTGGCATGGCACATTTTAATGTTTTATAGCACCAACATATATCAGGTATGACACCTTACAGGAACAAAGGCTACTTTCCATTGAGGTCCTCTACCTTGAGACTTTAGAGTGGCCCGTGTGATTTACGAGCCGGCTGGAGTAGAGAGCGAGACATCATCGCTGTTATTAGTTGGCAGTTTGGGCTTTAGTGGACCCCTGACGGCCTTTTCTATGGCCGCCTCAGTGTGGTGCGTCTGCTTTTACATGCTCGCCAGGACCTTGAGGAATCGGGGCAGCATGACTGCGACTTTGTGGACGGCCCCGTGGATGAACGAGGCAGTATTGACTTGTTGATGGGAGGGGACGTTGGAGGGAGGGAGCGAGGGAACGGAGGGAGGGCGAGGACTGACTGGACAATGTGGCCAGTGTGTTGCCTGTAGTCCAGTGATGATGTGGCAGTGCTCGTGCCCACACGTTCGCCCTCTGCGCCCACCCTCCCATCCTCCATCCATCCATCCATCCTATTTCGTATGGGTTGACATCCAGTACTACCTCAAGCACTCCTCGTTTCTCCTGCGTGAACACTATCCTCTGGGGAAATACGCCATTACCTCCTTTACAACTCAGTCCAAAAGGCTTTTTAGTGGGGCTAGATCAAACCTGCGTCCCACCCAAACCACCCCCCACCACACACACACACTTACATCGCAAACTACAGCGTTCTCTATCATTAATATGGCAAATTGAGATTCATTTGGATTCCACAGATTGGGGGGAGATACAGAGGAAAGAGCAAATACCTCGTTTTACAGCTCTCAGGACGATACCATACTGCCGAGGAGGAACGGCATTGCTACTCAAATGATTTCGAGCGTCAGAGACGCTGCCTCTCGCATCGACGGGGACATTTTGTCCTTTCAAACTTAAACTCATTGATTTATTGACGAGACGCTAAACCGTCAGTAAAGCCGATTGCCATTATAAGTTTTTGTGCAGTTCCTCTCTAAGAAATGAGCGTGAAGGTCTCGTATCTGTAACGGTTCCTGTGGGACCTCCTCCTTTTCTCGAGACCTTCACCATAACCACGTTGTTCTGGCTTAATCCTGAGTCAGTTCTGCTGAACGTGGACTGACGTCAGTTTGTTCTCCTCTAATCTGCATGGAACAACAATAACCCAGTGGAACCGGGAAGACGCCAACAATCCCGATAACATATCCAAAAAAAAGCCACACATAGCTGCACAATCAGATGTAAGCCATCAAATGCAAGACGTCGAAGGTCACATGACACCAGTAAGAGAAGTGTCTCTTTAAACAAAGACAGGAATTGTGCATTTCCAATACATTCTTGATGGAGGACCTTGGATAGTATAATCTCCAGGTCAGACGTTGAGTCTGCCATTTCAGACTGGCCTTTTTTTCCCTACTCATCCTTGGCAAGGCCTGCGTTATGAATGTACTGGATTGATGCAGGCATATTACTGCGACAACTGACCTATTCAAAGAGGCATTCCGGGGCAGCACATCTTGGCTCAAATGAGGAGGATGAACAGGTTGTACTGTGAAGGAATTATGAACATTCGGATGCTTGGGCCATCCTAACTATATAGGCTCCATGCCAACATCCTCTTGGTCTCAGACTACTTTTTTTTTTAAAGTGCAATGGGCTGCTTAAGTTCCTTTGTTGTATGCTACTCCTTTACTAGACAAATTTCTAGGAACAGTCCTGAAGTGAGCTTATTTGTTTAAGAGACATTCCAGACAGTAATAGTAGATTCTTCTGACTTGAAGGAAGTGCTGACACATTGAATGACTTCACATGATGGAGATGTTTGTCAGGCCTTTCTTGTTAATAAAATATTCACAAGATTTGAGACTCTTAACAAATGAAAGGACTAACTGGGCTAAATACTACAGTTGCTTACTTAGAAGGACCTGAATGACAGACTGGCGCTGACTTGTTTTTTCCCCCTGTGCAAACTAACCTGGGAGAAGAAAATCTTTGTCAATGTTTACCCCTCATTCACCTCCTTACAGCTTTTGACTTTCATGGGGTTAGAATGTCGAATACAAACACAAACAAGCGAACATTCAACACTCAATGGGACTCTGGTGTGTAGTTTTACACCAAACTTCGTGAAACGAGAGCTACTTTATCTATGTTGGCCGGCCCTGTGAAGAAGAAGTAATTTATCTGATGACAGCTCCAATGTCGGCCGCTCTCTAACTTACCGTACGAAGCTTCTTCACCCCGGACATTTTTCACGCGTCACGCCGCCGACGGAGCACCGAAGCCGGACTCAGACCTCTGCTCGTGGGGGGCAGGCTGGGATGGAGGAACGGAGGAGTTGTCGCAAAAGTTGGAACAACGGTGAGAGGAGAGGGCGAGCAGCTTTTTAAAAGGGACTTCCACGACACGTAGCAGTCTGCTAGTCCAGCCTCCAGCCTCCATCCCTCCTCCTCCTCCTCCTCCTTTTCGGAGCGAACCCTGCGTAAGGAGCCGCCGCCGGGCAACCAATGTCCGGCCTCAACGACACCGCGGCCCGGACCGAGCACACCGGCGGGACGGGCTTCGTGTGGCGTGGCGCCCCCCGCCCTCCACGCACAGTGGAAGATTTTGAGACCACACGGGCTGAGATTTCAGCCCGACGTGACAACAACAAAAAGCCGACTTTCAGAGTTGGGTTTTCGCGGGGGTGTGCGGTGGCGGGAAAAACGCGGAAAAGTCCTCCGCTGTGTGTGTGCTTCACTTGTTTGTTGGCGTCTTGTGTTGCCCAGAAAGCGGTTTTACGGGTTTTTGATTGCGTCGGGACCGCGAGGGGACATTCCAGGCTCGGTTCAGGTCGGCCGCATGGTGGCGCTGAAGCCTCCAGAAAGCTGAAACGTGTCGTGGTTTCTGGATTCGGCCGCTGCGTCCTCAAACATCCACAGAATTCATCTCTCACTGAGCAACGAAACTTTTGACAGTATGTCTTAAAAGATGGACTATCTGGACCTATAAGGACTTCTGTCCTATTGTCATTCATGTGGAAAAAAAGTATTCCGTTTTTCTGTGGTTGGGTGTGGCTATTTCAAGGAAAATTGCAAAATCTCAGATTTTTACGATGTCAGTAGAAATAATGCCACATTTCTCGGGTAAAAGTCGATTTGTCTTTGAGTCATTCTTGTTAAAATTCATGACAACAGAGAATTGGACCTGATTAGAACAGGAGAGACAGAGGAAGACAGTCTCTCTCTCTCTCCCACACACTCCCACACACACAGATTTGAACAGTGCATATGCATGAGACGTTCAATGATCAATAATGCAGACCACCCCAAAGCAAAATTACACTTTAATTAGAAACGGAGAGACCTGGTTTGGCCTTTGATTGTGCCATAGCACAACTGAAGTAAAATCTTATTAGTCGAAATGTGTCAGTAGGGAGGAAATGGAAATGAAATCATGGAAAAGTGTCGTCACACATCCACGCAAATGTGGTTTGTGCCACTGTTCCGATGAAGGAGACCTCAGTAAGAAATTCAACAAATGTGCAGTACAAATGGGAGTAAAAGTGCGTAAAAATCAATTTATTTGGTGCTTCTTGGAACACGTACAATTGTTTCTTGATAAACTGTAGGTCCAACAGTTCCTACAGTATTTACAATGTGTGAAATAAGTGTTAAATTTCTACAGTACGTCGTATAAAAATGGTTCTTATGATACAGAAAACTTTGTTAAAAATGTGCTGTAAGTTTGAGTTGCAAAAACCCGCAAGGTGCACTTCAATATCTCTAATGGGGTCTCAGTGCCTCTTGAATTTCTTTTACAGCATATTTGGCACCAGATATTTCAACAATCAGAGGTCAGTATCTCTGGTTTAACTTGTAGAACCAACCACAACAACTCATAAACGCAAGAGGAAAAGTACTTCAAATATGAACCCGTTTTGACTCATCTGTTTGCAGATTTCACTGCATAGGACCACAGTTGTTGTATCCACGGCCACACTAGGCGGCTGGAGCAAACAACTGACACTCAGTTTCAAAGTCACAACCCTGCAGCAGGTCCTCGTACCGAGTTCGGACATCTCGGTACAGTGGCATGGACGTCTGTTCTGCGGTCATTCCGGGGAACGCCAGCGGCTTCTCGTTGAGCAGCGGCTGCAGCCTCAGCTCGCCGCCTCCGCAGTCGAACAACGCCAGGAGCAAGTTGGCCGTGTACGGCAACATGAGGCTGGTGCGGAAGGAGCGGTGGGCCTGGGTTGCATAGTTAGTAGACCTCAGCATGCTGGTGTCATTGAAGAGGCCCAGGAGGGTCAGAAGAGGCAGGAGGGTCTCAGCGTGGCCAACCTGGATGGTTACGGCTTCAGCTACCTGCTGGCCAGACCTGACACACATTTGGGAGAAGAAAGAGGAAAACAATGACCACATGTGCTTAGACGCAACACTGAATGAGCCATATTGGAAGATATTAGACAAACGTACAGACATCAGCCTGATGTTTCCATCTGATTTTGATTAATTTCCTTAATTTGAGGGACACTGCTTCTCTGCTCTTGACCTGGACTCTAATCTGACTATCTGTGGTCTGCTCAGCATGTGACATCTGAGAAGGTACCGGCACTTTTGTTGAGTCACTGATAATCATCATCACTCTTAAACTGTGTGTGTAAAGGCTTGTGTGTCACCTCGCCTGTTGTGCAACTCCAGCATTTGTACTATATAAATAATACGAAGAACGCAACTGACTAGATGTAGACTTTCCACTTGGAGCACGTCCGTATAAATAGGTCCTTTGTTTCATTAAAAAACCATTAGAGTGAGGGTATTGTGTGTATTTTACAAAAAACGTTGTGCCTTTCAACTTGACATAGAAGACAAGTAGTTCACCCCCCGCATGACCTGATTTACATTTCCCCACAAACAAAACCAGAGATCTCTTTAACCAGCGACCTCCCTGGCCTTCATCTTTACTTACTTGCTTTCAGCAGCTGCCTTCTCCAGTCGACTAAACATATCGTGGAAGAGGATGCAGCTGGACTTGCTGTTTATATCGTAGCCGTAGCCCCTTTTCCAGAATTGCTTCAGGTCATTTGCGTATTCCATGACCTATCGGCGCAAAAGATAGTCAACATAACGTGCAATCTGCCGGCAGGAGGCCCTCAAGCAACTTCAAACCTCAACCATAACCACCACGGCCTACAGTAATCTGGCAGCAGTCTCTGATTGCAACAGGAGACGTTTCGGCGAATTCTAGATCAGCAGGTAAAACGAGACACAAAACACTCTTTGTGGCATAAAGAGCCCATTGAATTAGTGCCAACGCAGGGATGAAAACCCCACGTGCGTGTCTGTAAAGCCGTACCTGTGCATCAACCTCGTCGAACAGCTGACACCACGGCGAGTTGGCTGTCTTGATGGCAAACTCATACGCACACAAGTAAAACGCAGCCTCAGCCATATCTGCCAGAGACAAGGAGCCATATCCGGTTAACATCTACCTTGCTAGATACCACACAGAACTGAGATCTCACAAACTTTCTCACATGACTGCAAAAAATACCTTGTCTACTCTCCAGAATTCATTTCTGAACTGTCTAGTAACTAATTGATGAACTCTAGCTAATGAGCCACATTGCAATCATAGTACAAAACAGTAAATAGGTTTCAACACAAGTTGGATAATATCGTAGTACGTGAATAATATCACCGTCATCGATCAGGTTGTACGGCACTCGGAGGCGGTCTGCGATCTTCTCCTGCACCCTCCTCATCTCCGGTCCCTTTCTGAACTTGTCGACCTCTGCCAGGGCCGACGGGTTGTCGCTCACGCTCTGCACAAAGCGGGTGCACTGGTCGAAGAACCTCATCAGGGCATCGTTTACCCTGTGATCAAATTCGACATCTGTGACGAGAGGGAAAGTGATGACAAAACCAACATACAGTACGTGGCAATAATGGTTCTATTTACAACTGCATTACGGCGGATTTTCACCTTGTGTGCTCGCAACCACACAAGGTTTACAGTTCAATTATCCTTGCAAAACCCTTTTGCAATAATTTGTTAATTGCCTGGGATTAATCTCTCTGCACTTTCATGGTATATCTTATGAGGACACTGTTTAATTTACTCCTCTGAGCAGTTAAGATTTTATTAAGTTGGATGGCCTTAGACGTTATCTTTGCTCAGGGGCACATATATTACTTAGTGCCCTTGACTGTATTATTCATGCTTTTGTTAAATCTTGCAGGACAACTGGGCATCATAACTCATCCCCCTCACAAACACTGCTGTGAGGAGGCTCACATACTGGGGCAGAGTTTGAAAAGACTGTGTGCACAGCATCAAAAGTGTTTATTCTTCAATTAAGGATGGTTAGACCGGGGAGACAGAATAACAATTAGGGAAATATGAAAACAAACTGATGCAGTTGTAAGCTGTTTAGGTAAGGTGCGCACATGATGCATGGAAGAATACGAAATGATATAAAAATACTATCAATCATTTTATTGCCTCATTAACACATTATGGATACGAGTAAGAAGTATTTTGATACTTTGCTGACAACCATACCTTGTATACCCCACAGCTGGGTCAGTCCTGCCTTGAAGGCCTGGATGCTGTCCACACATCTGTGCTTGGAGCTAGTGATGAACTGGATGAGTCCACCTCGGAGCTTCTCCTCAGAGACCAGCTCGGGGAATAGCTTGGAGAGCCTGACAGCCAGATGTTTGTGATCCTCCTCACCTTTGTGGACCAGCTTGCCGTCCATGTCCTCTGTGTACCACATCCTCCAATGGTTCTGGATCTCCTCCAGCCAGTTCTCGTTGCCGGAGGCCTTCTCCAGAACCAGCTGGTGCATCTGCTGCATCTTCTTGATGTTTTTGGTGGTCGGGTATCGTGTTCCGTGTCTTATGATGGCGGTCAGGTGGATTGGTCGACATTGTTGTGAAGGGGGCTGCAGGACTGATGTGTTTACGGCCAGTATGTCGTCAATGAGGTACGGATTTACCTCCTCGTAACGTCCTTTCGTACTGAAATATTTGGCGATGGTTGGTATACTGTGGTGTTCGGCTGTGTTCTGAAAACACCACGACACGTTTAAAAAGGCGAATGTGTAAATAGTAACAAAGGCCACAAAGACAATGACCGACATGTTTTCATCAACGCTCCGCTGTATGTAGCAGAACACGGAGGTGACATCACGGTCCAAACATTCCAGCCAATCACTGAGCAGGATGCTCAGAGATGCTTCACGGTCCAATCCCGAGGTTCGGATTTGGGATGTCTGATTTAGGTCGATTCGGTCTGCTCGGGAAGAACCACAACAAATCAGAGCAAATGGGAAATCTCACCTTCACCGGAGGTAACAAGGGAAAAACAATAATCACAGACATGCATCTCTCAAACGTAGTTCTGAAGAACCATCTATAAGGCTCAATCTTGACAAAGATGAGCGCTCATCTACTATTCCCAGTATATTACCGGTAACGAAAAAGCAATCGAATATTAGTTGTTATGGACTCATACATGAAAAACCAACTTCACATTAACAAAAACAACTCTTCCCCTATCCTTGAAAGTTTGTCCAAAGGCCATACTATAACGCACAAAGCTCTAAAATGCTGAATATGCGTCAGCGCCAGTCTGGTGAGCTGCTGCATCTGTTTTCTGTCCTGGCGATGCACCGCCTGGTACCAATTTATCAACATACTTTCCTCAGATAAGATAAACTGGCAATGTGTCTTCATCATTTGTGTCTGTGAATGTGAGGAGTGAAGAGTGGTCACATATTTGATGTGTGTGTAAATAGATGTTTGCATTTGCATTGGACAGAAAAGTGCCTGATGCATTAGGATATTAATTGTCAGATAATAAAGCCAACAGCAGCATTCAAACTTATTGACTGGACACTCAGCCTTTGGAGAGACAAAAACGTTCACACACATGACACCCCATTGTAATGCATTTAATCATTTGATCGGATTAGATCCATTTAATCGGTCACAAGCAGACCAGCTTTATTGATCCGATCTTAATAAAGCCAAGCGTCTCATCTGTCTCGCCTGAAATTCTATGTTTAGCTTGAAGCAGGTTTGGAATGTCTTTTGACAAACACTCATCACTGGATTATCCTTAACCTTCTGACATTTGTTTTAGAAAGGTATGACTAAGAGCTATACAAATAAAATCTAATTGACCTGAATTACCCTCTTAGGGACAGTTGCATCAGGAACCATTTTCTCCATGCAAGTTAATTCACCCATCCCCACTAAACACTAAAGTTGAGCAGGATGTTAACCAAGCCGACACTCAGCCTCAAAGTCACAGCCTTGGAGAAGTTCCCTGTAACGCTCCCTGACATCCCCATACGGCATCATGGTGCCCTGCTGGGCAGCCATGCCCGGGAAGGCCACGGGCCTCTCGTTGAGCAGCGCCTGCAGCCTGAGCTGCTCCTCTCCGCAGTCGTGCAGCACCAGGACCAGGTTGGCAGCGTAAGGCAGCACCTGGCCGATGCGGAAGGATCGTTGGGTCTGTGCGTGGTAGTTGGTTGAGGTGAGGGCCTGGGTGTGGTTGAAGAAGCCCAGCAGGGTCAGCAGAGGCAGCAGGGTGGGGATGTGGCCCACCTGGACCGTCACAGCTTCAGAAACCTGACGGCCAGACCTAACGGAAGAGAGGAATTCGGAATTAAACACCCGTGCACTCATCTTTAATTCCAATTTTCAGTCAGTTGGTGCAACAACAGGGCTTGTCGTCGGAGAAGGTACAGCTGTTACTGTCCATGGCCATTTTTCCACCTGCCCCAGCTAAAATGGACGGCATGGCTCAGGAAAAATAACACAGAATTTGCTAGTTGGACTTCAGATGTCTTGTGATTGGAGGTGTCAAATAGTGGGAGTGGAGAAAAACGCATGGATGAAAATCGGCTAGATTTCTCTGTGCGGTCCTTGAGCAAATTAGAGAAGTATTCATTGTATACACAGTGCTCTACTTTGAAGATTTACCCACTTGTGCTCACTGGCGGCCTTCTCCAGTCGTTGGAACGTGTCATGGAAGAGGCCACAGCTTGACTTGCTGTTGATTTCGTGACCGTAGCCTCTTTTCCAGTACTCATTCAGGTCTTCAGCGTACTCCATAACCTGATGGTTGGTGAGATAGAGAAAAGTACTGCATTTACGTGGACCGGGTTTGGTGAGTGTACAACAACAACCATAAAGGCCACCGCCAGGATAGTAATGTCGCTGCCTTTGTGTGAGATAACATCTCAGGCTATTTGAGAGTTAGGTCAACCCGTAACACAACACCACGTGATATTACTCCTTAAATGAATGTGGCGGGGGAAACCTATAATGGAATGTCGTGAAATGGAATCCTCCCCTCCCTGCCTTGTCTCCAAACAGATATGACCGCCTCTTAAATCCATCCAAATGAAATCGCATCCTCAGACAAAATGCGATTGACAGACACATTTGACGCCTGGGGGTTCGCACCTGGGCGTCATCTTCATCGAAGAGCCGACACCAGGGAGAGTTCACGGCGTTGATTGTGAACTCATAAGCGCACAAATCAAATGCAGCTTGGGCCATATCTACGGGGGGAAAGGTGACTGAGTTAATGAGTAATGAAAGAGCAGAGGCCTCGCAACACACAAGCCCCCGAACTGGACGAGTCCACCTCCTAGCTTCTTATTGCTGGTTGGATATTGCCCAGTTATCTTCTCCCTTTCTGTATCACTCTGAGCTCCTGGGGCCTGTAATTTCCTGGATTGCAAGGGAAATGGATCAATAAAGTACCTACCTACCTACCCACCTGCTCTTCAAACGTACAAGTGATAGAGGAGAGAGCACACTGGTATTTTCTGTGGACGTGACTAGTTCACACACTTATTCTCTTCCGCCTTGTGGAGTTTCATTGTATTGCATTTGTATGGTCTGAGCAGCGTAGTGCAACGCCATTGTAAATCTGTGAAGTAAGGAAACACTGCCATCTAGTGGATCAAACTGGACCGTGACTGTGACGATCGTGGTACCGGTAACTTCTCAGAATGTTGAATTTTGATTAATTAAATGGTGGGTTTCTGACCTAATTTAATTTCAAGAGAGTACTGGATACCAAGTATGGTCTATTTAATGAAATGCAACCCCACTACCATACAGTCATCACCAAACAATATGTGTATACAAAGCATGTTATGTATGATACCGAGAGATGTTAGATCATGTATTGAGCTGACCTGGAGTGAGTAGATCATGCTCCATCCCAAGCCGGTTTGCAACTTTCTCTTGCACCCTTCTCATCTCCGGGCCCACCTTGAACTTGGTAACTTCTTCCACAGCTGACGAGTTGTTGAGGACCTCCTGCTCTAACCTGCTGCACCGCTCGAAAAACCTCATCAGAGCGTCGTTCTCAGTGTGCGGAAACTCAGCATCTGAAGAAGGAGAGGATTCACTGCATGAGCAGGTGGTGCGGAACCTTTTTCCATCACTATCCCAGGCCTACCTTGTATTCCCCACAGCTGGGTCAGTCCTGCTTTGAAGGCCTGGATGCTGCTCACACACCTGTGCTTGGAGCTGGTGATGAACTGGATGAGTCCACCTCGGAGCTTCTCCTCTGAGACCAGCTCGGGGAACAGTTTAGAGAGCCGGACCGCCAGATGCTTGTAATCTTCTTCACCTTTCTGGACCAGCCTGCCATCCATGTCCTCAGTGTACCACATCCTCCAGTGGTTCTGGATCTCCTCCAGCCAGGTCTCCTTGCCTGAGGCCTTTTGTAGAACCAGCTGGTACATCTGCTGCATCCTCTTGATGCTTGATGTCGTCGGGAACCTGGTTCCATGTCTTATGATGGCGGTGAGATGTATTTCTCGACATTGTGCGGACGGCGGCTGGAGGATCGATCTGTTTGCGGCCAGTATGTCCTCTGCCAGATAGGGATTCACATCCTCGTACCTCCTTTTGGAACCAAAGTAATCTGAAATAGGCGGTGCGTTTGGATCTCCGCCCGTCCTTGCATGAGTCAGTAAACAACACCAAATAGTGAAGAAATGAAGGCAGGCGGATTTGTGAGGAGTGATCAGCATGACGCACACCAACGACCCGAAAAACAAGTCTGCATGTAAAATCTGTGGTGAGGTCTAGAGAGTGGCGGAGCAAAGTCCACCTGAGTGCCCACACAAAGCCATTACACAAACACAACAAGTGGGCTAGTATCGATCAGACCAGTCCCATGAAAGACGCTCGGCAGCACACAATGTGAAAACTGTAGAAACGGAACATGGCTGAGGGGTCCGTGCTGGGTCTGTCGTAAATATAGTGACCGTGTCATCACTGCTTGGACACGCATTTAGCCACACTCTATGACGTAAGAAACAGCCGTCGTCTGTTTGGCCGTGTTGTGTGTGTGGCGGCGTCACGTGTTTATTTGCAAACACTTTTGGTCGAAAACGGCATGTAGCCCAACTCAAATATGATGCAAACGATCGGAACGCAAACAGCTGCAGACTGGATGGAGGCGAGACGCTGTGACATACACAGTGCCCATGCAAATGGGACTTCATGATACCGAGCGGAACACACACATTCACACACACCCAACACAGCACAACACAACTTAGCGCGGACAAACAGGAGGCGTTGGTGTTGCCTCATTTGCCTATGGTCTCGGCTTTCGTTAGACTCAGTGGTTCATCACAGTATATTTTACATCCTCTTTTTACTTCTTCCATGGAGTAGAACCTAAAAAAGCTACTTCTGTAATACATTTTGTACTCTTTTACTCTTCAGGCTGTTGATATCAATTACATTGTTATACTGTGATACTTGTGTTGTATATGAATATCCCAGTGGATCAAATGTACTGAGATCTAAAGACGAATTGCTCGCTCACATTTAAGGGTACTTTAAGGGTGCTTTAAGGGCACTAATGCTTACTCCTCTGTCACGGTGGCACTGTGCAGTCAGAGTCTCAGCGCAGTCGACCCCAGGCGAATATCAGAATAACAGGGCAGCAGTTTATTCGAGGCTAATTCAGAGAAATAGGTTGGCAAATACTGCTATGAAGTGATTTGTCTCCCTGCAACCAATCAAAAGTCACTTTTATGGGCACCGAGGAGGGTTGAATAACACCTTGAGGGAAAATGAACTGCCTATACAGGAACAGATTAGGGTGTGTGCGACTTTCCCACAGCTAAAAAAAACTCGTCCTTTATGTGGGAGGTTTCGTTCTCACCGCACTTGAGGATTTCAAGTTGGTTGACCTGGAAACCAAACAGGCAAGTGATGACTTCAGTTTAGTTCAGATAAGTTCACGTTCAATGGCTCTGCCCACGGTGGCAAAGGAAAGGCGCTCAGTGGCCAATGAAGATATGCAAAACCACTTATCCTCCCTCATTATTGAGGATAATTTCATCAGTGGCGTGAAAGGCAGCTAGAACAATGGCGGCAATCTTCTTTACAAGCCTGAATTAGAAGGACTGCACTGACCTTCAGAGGCTGTTTAGTGCGGTAAGACTTTATTGAAGGACGTTGCTGATGGGAGCGGTCGGGTTAGTGATTTGTATTGATGGGATGTGTGTGACTCTCATGAAAAAGCCTGACTTCATCCTCACTTTTATTACTGTTGTCTTGTTGTTTTGTATTTTCCCCCATGCAGGGCTGCTGCATTTTCATTATTGAAAGAAGAAGTATAAGAAGTAAACTGAGCTTTTGATGAACACATAAATCTAGCTTTGGTTCTTTAAACCAATGAGCCCATTGATAGCCGAGGGAAACGAAATTATCCAAGGAACTAATCTCACCAAAAATAACAATGATAATAATTATGCCACTCACAAAGGTGTATACCTAACCACAGCCTGAGAAAGGATTCTAGCAGCTGCTGGTGAGGCCAATATGTACAAACAAGGCTGTCAAACAGAGGTACACAGAGCCACAGTTGAAATATAGGTGCTTTCTATTTCTGTCCAGCTCACGTGGTGCTTACGGGAAAAAAAATGCCATTTGTCATTTGTGCGTCTTGCCATGAACCCCCAACTACTCTTACAACAAACCTTACCAATACACCCTGTTAAAGCCACCTGGAAGAAGTGGAGAGATTTATGTGATAGCCACTCCACAAAAAAAGTAACATTGTAGTCTGTCTGCAGGTGCTGAAGGGGAAGCTGAGGATGTTATTTATTTCTGTCCTGATGCTGTGGGACTAAATCCTATCTGCACGCTGCACTGGGAGCCAAAACATGGCACTTTACAACACTCCTGAGGAATGTGTTATCACATGCTTTTCTCTCTCAAAACCATTTTGTTGGCACATTTCCCCGGCTGGACGTTCCCGGCCCCTCCGATGAATGGAAAACACACACTATACATTCTGTTGAATTTCCGACCTCCCCATGTTCAATTAATCACTTACGTGGTGCCTCTGACATTTGTTTGTTTGAACAAGACTTTTGTACCATTTGTTATGTTGGTTTATATAAATCTCCCTTATATCATGGGTGTGAGAGGTCACAAAGTAAGGGAGAGTGAGATACATGCCTCCTCCTGGCCAATAGGAGGCCTGTGAGGAGTGAGGCGGTGTGACTTTTGGTCCTCCAACAGGGCATTTTCTGCATTGCCGTGTTGCCTTTGAATGTTACTCGTAATTTCTACAACTGAAGTTCAAACTCCTAAACCTCACAGTACACACACAATGCCGTATAACTGGTAAGCTGTTGGTCACAGAAACTGCAATTTATGTGGTATTTTGTATGAGCAAAATTAATTGTTCAGTGTAACTCGTTCACTTATTTTCTGCATTGAATCATGACGAAGAGTCTTCATTCCGAGTATTTCACGTAGTCAAATCTGTAACTTTGCTGAGAAGTTATTTTTTGTACAATAACAAGGACATAACAATTGAAAGTGAAAAGTAATTTGCTCTACGATAACAAAGGCATTTAAACTGAGAGCGAAAATATAGCTTTGACACTCACTGTTGACCCAAGAAGCGATACTCCGTATTCTTGTAAGTGTGGGGGGAAATTGGCTTGGCTTGACTAAGACCCTAATTGACGCAAAATCACTACAATGCCTCTTTGGGAATCAAATTCAAGTCGCTCTAACGAAAACAACGCCACCCAGAGTCTCACGGCGGCTTGGACTGTGAGGATTCCCACATTTCGGGTGGTCCATGACCGCAGCGCATGTGACGACGTCAAGGGGAACTCCCCGCTTCTCCACTCACACTCTCCCAAGCACACACACTCACACACATACACACACCGCCTTCCCACGAAAACACTGACACACTCCACACACGGATCCACGCTCCTCGTTCCGCGGCTCTGCTCTTCACTCCGGGGGGACCGTCCGCCTATACCTCGCTCGGCCGTAAGGTAAACACAGCCGGCGGCTGGGGCTCGGTCTGCCCGAGCCCGACAGGCAGGCTAACGGTGCCGGGGCGAAGTAGTTGCAATGTTAGTTAGCGTGTGTCAAACTCCGTTACGTGGAGGCGGGCTGACTTACTAGAAAGCTTATTGCATCACTTCTCCTCTCACTTATTCCACCTCTCTCCACTGTTATGTAGCTTATTTATCTCAACACTGCTCGCTGATATGTTTAATATCGACTGTGTATTTACGCCTGTGTATTTACCGTTATTCTCAGTCGGGCGCGATTACTAACGCAACCCCGCTGCATCGCACCGCGTACATTATCTCACATTTGCCTATAAAATGTTGGTTATGTAGCATTTTAGCCCGCACTCAATACCCGCGAAGCGTATGATAAAGCTTGCAGTATAACGCCATTCCCATACGGTAGCTAGCATGCTAGCTAGCTCCGACGAAATCCGCTGAAGACGCCAGCTTGCTTCATCTATTTTTAGGCTATCTATAAGCTCTTAAGCTACATTATACATCAACCTTTTTTTCCCCAGTCCGGTGTGAATAAATCAGCGCTTCTGCGCCTCTATCTGCCCGTTTGCAGCTGCGATGTGGAGCTATCTCACAGGTGTGATTACAGTGGGAGTGCGTTGGCTGATATCTTCTCAGCCATATTTTATCTCCCCGTGTAACCGCAGAAAGGGTTAACCCTAATCTCTACTATTTATCACTTCCACGCTGTCAGATTTCGTCCCCGTTTTGCCTAATCCCCTCATCCAGGACCAGGGCATCTAGGGCCATCTGATATTTTTCCCCTCACCGGTGAATTACACACATAAAATCAAATTTATTGGTCACGGGGACCAGTGTGGAGCATGTGAGAACAACAGTATAAAGGTTATTTTTATGGCTTCCCCTTAGAGTTTTTATTTTGTAATGGAAGTCGTCGTTCTTTTGTAATGTCCTTTGGCATCAGGTGAGGCTACTGTCATTTGGGTCTATTCCATCGATGTGGGAAGAATGTATTAATAATCATAATAATTCAAATTTATTCTGTGTTTATCCAGGAGGACCATCTTTTCCCGGTTGTCCCTGGTCTTTGCCAACCTGGACGTGTAAGGAGGAGTCAGGGGATTCAGTATCTTGCTCAAGAACACTTCAACGGTAGGAGCAGCCTCATAACAACAAAACCTTTTTATATATTGTTGCTCTTACGTGATGAGAAACATGCTTCATGCTTCAGTGTGCATGTTCTGTACATCACTATCACTGCTGCAGATCGCCATGTGTATCCCTCCCCATATGTGTCGGGGGTCGGGGGGGCACACTTCCAACGCAGATGTCTCTGAATAGTTTCGTATGTGTGTCCGTGTGTGTGTGTGTATGGAAAAAGACGCGGCTGTTCTGTGTGGAGCTGCTAATAATAGTTGGACTAAAGCTACGTTACTAGTGCCCGAAGACTGACAGATGCGATGCAGAAAGCTGTGATTATTATCTGGGCTGAATTTTGTCTCCAAAGTGCCTAAAATATACTGTACTTACAAATCCTGCCAGTTGGCCAAAGTGACAAATGGAACAGAGTTTGTCCAGCGGAACAGAATCCATGAGGGGTCACAGTTATGGCCAGAACTATGAACTGTCCACCGCATAAAGAAAGACGTAGTAAGTATCTGATTAAATGATTAGTCCTCTCATAGATAATTGGATACAAAGACAGACGCACATGGATGTTTAGAGTCAGAGGAGCGCTGTGTTGTTTGTGGCCTGTGAGGCAGAAGCAGCTTTGCACAGACATAGATTCACTGTGCCTGCGTTGAGTGTTGAGAGGTGGAGTGTGTGTGTGTGTTGTGGGGCAGGGGGGAGGGTGTTAATGTGAGTCAATGAGGTTTATTGTTGTCCACGGATTCAGTCCAGTTGCACAGCGAAGCCTTATTGCCAAAGCAAAGCATGTTCCGCTATGAACAAGAGAACTGACACATCTCACAAGGAAACTCAGTGTCTCAGTGGAAACAATGACATTTTTGTGACTCCGGCAAGGAAAACGGTCCCCATCGCCAAGCAAACTCATTGACCCACATTGTGCGGGGCTCCTCAACTTCCTCTCTGCCAAAGAAATTGCCATGTCAGTGTGCCAGTGTATGACACCTCCCTATTTTCTGTAGGTGGGCAGGAAAGTATTCCTTCCTACTTACCTTGGTAGGTAGGAAAGTACCCAGGAAAGTACCTGGTTCTCAAACAGCTACTTCATGATTGTTTTTTTTTTTTGAGAGGTACATCAAGGCAGGCAGTGGTCCCCAACCTTCATTACGCCAGGGACCGCTTTCATATCAGAAGATATTTTCACCGACCGGCCAGTTGTTGCAGATTGGTCGTGGAAGTGACGTTGCTGTTGCCGTGGTTCCCCCGGTAACGGCGCGAAATGTGTGTGATTCTCCCGCTGAAAAGTGTAGCAGCGCAGCAGAATTAGCCACCCAAGGTGCGTGTCCTCACCGTAAAGGATCCTTGTTATTTCCTGTACAGTTGTTGAGAGTTTGGAGGGAAATAAAGTGCTGGCCGGCCCGGAGGCCAAAGAAAACCTCCGTCCTTGGCGGCTTGCTACTGCTGAACGGGCTAGCTTGGCAAGCTAGCAACGACCTGGTTCCGTACCAAGGTTCAGGACCGGAGGCAGATATGAAATAACATATGTGATCGAGGCAAGCACCTTAACAAGTGTCAATGGTGAGTCGTGACGGAGAGGATTCAATCACCTTACAAAATAAAAGTGTTCTGAATTAGATCGTAAATATAACGAAAATAGCGAAAGTTCTGTATCCCTTGCTTGCGTTCTGGTACCATTGGGCTGCGGACCCGGGGGCTGGGACCCACTGGTCTAATGGACAACAGTTGGATTAGTTCAAGTGTAATAAAGCTCTTGACAAACATACTTAAATCCTCTTAAGTTCTCTAGCTGTTTTATAAAAAGTTGGGCAGTTAAGGTGTGAGAGCTGCGAACGCACAATTCCACATCAATGTGTTATTCGCGTTACCATGAAGAAAAATGTGCTGTGACCTGCTGTCCACCGTGCTGTCCATTTGGAGACCATTACAGAGCTGAACTTAACAGTTGTTAGGCACATTTGCAGTTTATGCGCGACGATTGTGGTGTCTCCTCCCTTTTTGCTCTCAACAGGTTTGAAGCCGTGTCTTGTCCTTTCGTTTTTCTGCTCTGGTTTGTGTAGGAGAACAGCTGACAGCTAGTGGCTATCGATCACCGGCTGGGCCGAGGAGGAACAAACGTGTAGCGGCCTCTGCGTTGTTTCCCATAATTAGAAACATGTGGGTGTTGCACTGCTGATCACATGATGGCCCAGTTTTCTGGCCTACAACTGCTTTTTGGAAATCTAGGTTAGTGGCTCTTTGATGCAGCCCACTTTGTGTATTTTAGAGAATAATTGAGATAAGATCTAAGTCAACAGCACAGCCTCATTGTTGCCTGGAGTCACCCAGCCGGGCTTGAGGTCTGCACGGATGACGAACGGCACGTAAGGCTCCAAATTGATTTGGCACAGTTTCGCAAGAAATGATCTGTGTTTAAAGTTGCGCTGTATCACAGAGGAGGGTGATGCAGAGGAACGGTGCGATCAGCGGACGATGACGAATAGGCGCACCGACGGGCGTGGGAGTGTTGAGTAAGGAATTTCAGACTTTTCGCTCGGTCTTGTGCGACGGCCCCCCTCCTTTGTTGTGTGTCTTTCTTTGCTATTGTGCAGCCTGAGCACACCTGAGCCGATCATCTCTCTGTCCCAACTTGTCGCTGGCGACTCTAACTTCCTCCGGCATTCCACAGGGTCTGTAGCACAGCATTTTGTAGTCAGACAATTTTGAGGGAGGGGATCTTAATTTGAGTGTACTCGTGCGATAGGCGGCCTGACCAGTTGACACGCTGGTTAGTATGGGAAATGTAAAGAGGAAACGCTCCTGGCAAGTGCTCAGGCTTGGCATGCAATGATACGTAGTGAGTCATGTTTCCTTTTGGAAGAACATTAACCCAAGACGAATGCAAAAAATCTGTCTTTTAGTTGAAGTGCTCAAATAGCTTGATTGATAATTAGAGATGTCCGATAATATCGGACCACCGATATTACCGATATTAGCATAAAAATGTAATATCGGTATCGGATTTTTTTTGCTTTAAAACCGATAAAATAAAAACCGATTGAAATACAATAATGCTTGTGTTACACTGAAATAGTGCTTATGCGCTCCTGAAGCATTTACCGGCGCACATATCGGTATCGGCTGTTATCGGTATCGGTAAATTGAGAGTTGGACAATATCGGCATATCGGATATCGGCAAAAAAGCCAATATCGGACATCCCTACAAAAAAGGTGTCTTTTAGTTGAAGTGCTCAAATAGCTTGATTGATAATAATTTGTGCGATAAGGCAATGTAGATGCTGAGATCTGGTCCGCATGCTTAACTAGGTCCAGACCTATTTTTTGGATGTTTGTGCTACTTTGACTCTAGAATGCTGAGCGCCTCCATATTGAAAGTAGGTAACTTTGGCCAGGGCCAGCCAATGTTGTTTGCGGAGTGGAGACGTTCACGAACACATACACATATCATCCAAGCCTTCCCTTAAATGATTTCAGGTAACTTAACTGTTAAGGTACCAGCTCACGGCTACAAATGCAAACAGTTGCACCCATGCAACCACATCTGTGCTTCGTCCTTGTGGCTGCCGAGTCACCTTCGCCATCCTGTCGACCAAAGAATTCAGCGTGCAAGTCTGCATCTGGCCACGCGGCACAAAGTGAGAAAAATGGCCCAGATAGCGCAGGCGCTCAAACCGAAGGCCGATTGCGGAGGAATTTTCACCCTTTCCATCCCCGGTTCAAGAATGCAGAGCAGAATTTGCCCTGGTGGTGAGTCACCACATGGTCCTCGTTAGAGGTGGGTGGCTGGGAGACAACACACACCCTGAGCTGTGTTTTCATTAGACTTAGTCCCCACTTGCTCGGGCCCAGATCCAGCACGGCGAGACAGACACATGTTTTGTTCTGGCCACGGGGTTGCGCAACAACGTGAGCAAGTTTCACTTCACTTTGCCTTTGGTTGATTTCCGTTTCTGAATGGCAGCAAATGGTGCAGCTGGTGTATGTTGTTCTAGGGCTTGATGCGACAGCGCCTAGCCGGAAAGATGGACTCACACACAGGCACAGAGGTTGTGGAGGCTAGCAAACACACTGCAGCCTCTGTGGTATCCCATCCGATTCTATTCTATTCTACATCTATCTGTTGTTGCCCACTTATCCCTGGTGTCGTTGCAGGGGCAGCAGTTTAAGAAAAGGATGATGAACCTCCTTTTTCCAAGCTACACTGCTCAAACTATCCTCTTCTTTGGAGGATTGATCATGATTTGCACCATGTACTCAGATTTCTTCCCAAAGCACATCAGGTGTCAAAGATCCCGTTATCAGAGTTCATACCGCCGTCAAGAGGACCAGTGGATGGTCGGCATGTTATCAAGCGCCCTCTTATCATACGTTGAAGCACAGCATGAAGAAAGTCAACTTGATATATCCAGTCAGGGGCTATCAGCAGTGCGATTAACCCGCCCGCTTTTTAAAGGATTGCCTCTGCGAAAGCTTGTGTCAGCGTTCACACATGTTCTCTCAGCGTCTCTCTCTCCCACTCTCTCTCTCTCTCAAAAACACACACATGCACAGTCTATGAGGTGCACACGTTGAGCCTGCTTATGTCCTGTTTTGCTTCATTGATATGCAGAGCGATGTTGCTGGCCAATTAATCGCTGCTCGCAGCAACACTGCATCCAGCAATTTCCAACACGGCTGCTTCACATGTGGGTGCGCACACACACGCACACACAGTTGTACATAGGTGATGGAGGGTGTGGTGTGTCTGCTCCTTTGGGAGCGTAGTGGCCCGTTGTGTTAATGAGTGATTCATGAGGCCACAGGTGGTTCTCTCATTAGCAGAAGGAGCCTAATGGCACCGCGGTTGTTTTGCCGCTCATCTCTGCCCTTTGGGGAGAGCCTCCGTCCGTTACTGCTACCTACCACGTGCGCGATGCTTTGCCAGAGGCCATTATCAACTCCTCGCTCCGACGATTATCTCATTATTCAATGAGTGTGGAGCACTTGTGGCGGGTGCCAAGGTCTACATAAAGTTGCGTTTTTTTTTTCCTGCCACTCAATGTTTGTTCGCCATTATTACAGGAAGCTTTTTGTTGCTTTCTGTCATATCATATCGTGGAGATCTGAGTAATTAGTGTCTCACTGTAGCTCAGAAGTGTCAAGGAGAGGACAAACTCGTGCACGTGTCTGAAGCACCCCCCACACAGCAGGTGCCTGGTCAGGCACATAGCCAGACTTTGCTTAGCAGTTAAAAAAATAGGACCACAGCAGAGATGGAAATGAGACATGTGCATGTACGTGCAAGCACCGGGTTTCAACAGGAGGGAAGGTAAGAGCGTTCTCTGCTTCTTGAACCAGGGCAGCGTTGAGACGTGTTTGTCTCCAGTGGCACTGATGAGCCCTGAAGGCATCACCGTAGCTAGGTGCTGACTGCTCAGAGTGATGTTTCAAACAGGAAAGCTGGAATAATCACCGGATTGGTGTCTTCCCTCAATCAAAACAATGTTGTCTTGCTTTCACAAAGTTGAATTGTCACAGTGCATTAGGGCTGGGCAAAAAATCGATTTAATCGATTGATCGAATTTGTAGCTAAAAACTATTTTTATTTTGCAAATTCGAGTTTTTCGACGTTTTTCGCGTTCCGTTTCTTGTGGGTTTCCGTAGCGCAATGTGAGTCAGCCACCTCCCACGCGCAACTCAATTATAAACAACATGGCAGCGGCAACATGTAAACGAGAGTTACTTCCAAAGAAAGGCACAACTAATTCAATCATTTGGAACTGGTTCGGTTTTGATGCATCAGACGAACAACAGACGAAGCCTCGCTGTAAAATATGTTTAAAGGCTGTTGCTACCGGAAGCAGCAGTACAACTAATCTGTTCCAGCACCTGAAGAATAAACATTCCGGAGAATGGGAGAAGTGTAACCAGCTACGAAACGAAGACGGCAGCTCTAGCACACCGGCTAAAAAGCAAATGACACTTCCTGAGAGCTTTACAAACTGTGTGCCTTATGATAAGAATGGAGCGCGTTGGAAAGCGATTACAGAGGCCATCACGTCTTATATTGCCACAGACATGTTGCCAGTTTATTACGTTGTAAAGCGAGGTTTTAATCACTTGTTGAAAGTTTTAAATGCAAGGTACGTTGTACCCGATTGCAAGTATTTCGCCAGCGTAGTGCTGCCTCACCTGTACACTGCCATTCGGCAAAATATCCACGCTGAGCTGGAGGAGGTGTCAGAGATATAATAAGCACATATTTTGTTGTTAAAGATGAATTTTGTTTACATTTGTTTACCTTTTGAGTAGGCTATGCCTACCACAGGCATTTAAGCAACACGTTTAATGTTTTATTTGCACTATGCTGATATTTCTTTAAACAGTAATCTTTGTTTAGTTATCTGTTCCTAATCAGATCATTTAAAGAAGTGTGAAGTTGCTGTTGCACTTTTGAAAACTTAATCCTGGGTAAAAGCTTGAAATTGCTGAATGACAGAGCACCATTTAATTCTTATTTTGGATTGTTTATATGCATTTTTACTCTGAGGACAACCACAGCAATAAAGTGGCACTTTGACAATATGTCAGATGTCTGCAGTTGTTTTTAAGTGCATTGAAAAAAAAGAATCGAAAATCCAATCGAAAATCCAATTTTTCTTTAAAAAATCTGAGATTTTTTTGAGGCCAAATCGCCCAGCCCTAACTGTACGGATCATGATTGACCTCAACAATGAAAAATTAAAGAGCAGGTTTAAGGCTGAAATGGAGGCCCTATGTAACACCCAATTGTCCATTGGTATACGTGGGATGCTTGGAATTCAGCCAGCTGGTAAGTTTTGTCCCCATCCAATATTATATCATAATAATATGCCATTACAAAGAACTCTATGTAGGTAGGTGAAAACATGTTGTAAGGTGAAAACATGTTGTAAAAATCTAAACATGTCCTTTTTCTCCTGAAAAGTTCTTTGTTCTTTGTTGTTCAGTAGAGGGGAGGGAAAATCTCCTTGCAATGGCAGAAGAGACTTCAAACATCCAACCGGACAGCAAGTCTTCATTCATAGCACAATTTGCAATCACTGATAATGATGAGGTAGTTAAAAATTTACCATTTGACTTTAATCAAAATTTAATGAAAAATTACTGTGTAGATAATTAAATTTGTGTTGAAAAAATGTTTCTCGAGGCAAAACTGAAAGACTTGCTGTCTGACTTGCTATGAGATGAGATGAGAAAGTATTGACAACAAATAATGCCTTGAGAAGATTTCCCATCAAAGTGAAGGACACTGTCTGTGTTTGCCCAGTAGAGTTACTGAATCAATCTTATATGGTCATGCCATGCCTGACTGATGATGTAAGTCTAACAAAAGTTTACCAAAACGCATCATTTTAGTTTTACTAGTTTTACTTCTATAGAATTGAACAGAGTTTTAGGTCTGTATAATATCATTCGTGTAAATGGTTTTGTTGAATAGCCTACATGAGATGAATGATCCACATCCGATTTAAAGTATACTAATCCAAATAATCTTCTGGTAATACAGTGATGACAATACAGTAGGTAATACAGTAGATGTTTGACCTCAAAGCAAAGGAGATATACAAGCATCTCAAAAAGCAGACATGGCCTTCCTGAAGTGAGTCACATAATGTACAACACTTAAATGTACAGATAAGGTAATATGACTGTATTATAATGGCAAACTATTGCCTCTCTTTTTTTAGAAACGTCTTCAGATTATCTGGCAGTCTCCAAAACTGGGATGTCATATATCCTCCTAAGTGGAGGCAGCGGGACACTGATAATTGTGGAGTGTTTGTGTGTTCTGTATGTTCTGAGTTCTACAAAGTAATTACTGCTCTGTGCGTTGTTGGTCTGTCAAATCGGTTTGTCAAAATCAATTGTTTTGGAACTAACCAGGCAGCTAAATGGAATGCGAAATATTGAGGTCACTTCAGAAGCTCTGACGCTCACCCTGTGCAGGGCTCTTCGAAGACATGCTGGTGGAGGAGCTGAGCGAGGATCCGGTCCTCGGGGACCGGGACTGCTACAGTGCCTCTGCCATCACGACGTTTTTGGAAAGGACCATGGGGCTGAGAGCTTTGAAGGTGTTGG
>OMPJ01041879.1:0-26856 GCA_900312935.1 Carapus acus
CTCTGATGAACACACACCATCACACACACCCTTTTAAGCTAACCCGGTGTACAGTCCCAGAGCATGCTAGTGGGAGCATCACGTGTAATGTGCCGTGTTGTCGACGTCTATGGAATGCAGCATTTGTCATGGTTGTCATTCACCGTGCCAAAGATGTCTTTTTGTTTTTCTTTTACTGTCTCAGCTAGCGCGGGAGGATGGAGAAGGGGGGGAGTGGGGGTAGTGGGATGGGGGCTGTTGCTCACTCACTGCTACGAGTCTGAGTCCAAGCTCATATCCAGCTGCCTCCCAGAAGGACCGGCCCCCATTTGTCTCATCTGTCCTCACGTCCAAATGCTACACGAGCACAATGCTTCACAGCAACATTTGAAATTCGCTTTATTTGATTACGTGGGTGAGTAACCACATCACATTCACAGCAGCTGATTCTCTATGTTCTCTTGTATTCAATATTCAAGAGCGGCACTTTTAATTCTCAGCGCAGAGGCGCCAGATTCGCTTCTCATCCCTCAGCCTGATGAAAGCTTAATTTCTGAATGAATAAAAGATGGAATCAGCCGAATGTCGTACTCTTCAAACTTGATCCGGTGTATTGGCCCTGTTCACACAGCACTCGTGTGACCTGGGGTGGAGTGATTTACGAGAATGGAGGGGTCGGAAGTGGTCTTAATCTTCTCTGTGTCGACCCCCCCACCCCCACTCCCCCATCCCTTCTGGATCGATAATTTAATGTGTATAGAGAAAACTCTTAATGAGACTTTTAATAATATCAGGGAGGCAAATTGCACCGGCTAACATCTATCTGGCAGATTGAGAGAGGAATTAAAATCATCACTTGGAGCAAAAGTCGGAGAGGTAATTACACAACGGGCGCGGCGTTTCACAAGAAGGTTTACCTTTCAATGCGCCCGGCGGGGCCCACGCAGCTCCCACCGCTCTCACTCTCTGCAGTTGGACACTAGCAACGACACACAGACTCGAGTTACCGCAAACGTGGCAGAAAACACAGATTAAATTCAATTAGATCTCCAAATCCATTTCCTCAGTAATGTGAGGCCCCCACAGCCCAGATTTACAATGCAGATTAAGATCACATCAGTTTGAGGCAGTGCGTTCGGTGTGTGTGTGTGTCTCTGTGTGTGGGTGCGCGCGTGTGTGAGGAGCTTTAAAAGTGAGGCTAAGCTCACTGTCACATTTGGCTTTGTAAGATTTAATCCACTTTCACTTTTTAACATACACACTCCCCACACTCCGATTCCTCGAGACGAAGCGTGGCTGGCGTTTGCTCATCTCTTACTCGTTTTGTTCTTTCCCTGTCTCGTCCACCATTTCTCTCAAGGCTCTGTTTGCTCCGCGTACCCAACCTCCTTTTGTCCTCTCCCAAACACACACACTCGCTCAAAATGGAAGGAATTGTATATTTTTCTAAGTGTTTGTAAACCGCATTTGTCTCCGGTCTGTGAAGTAACTCCAGAAGCTCCATTCAATGTTTATTCTCAGCGATGCAAAAATCTGTATGTTGCATGTCAAAGACTCATAATAACCAAGTGGAGAAATTGCTGAGGAAGCCGCCGTGTCCCACGGGAAAACCACGGCGGAGACGGAGGAGGAATAGAAACAGAAACCGACGGACGGGTTTGGCTAGGCTCAAACGACGATTCTCTCAACTTCAACAAGTTCAAGGTGTTGCTGCAAATGTTGTTTATCCTCATCGTTTGATAAGAAAAAAAAGAGTATTTTGTGGGATTGTTTGTGTTTGTGAAGATGATTATTCTCTGCTTTTTTGCCACAGCCCCTCTAAAGAACCCTTACCAGCCCCTCCCCCACCCCGCCCTCTCCCTCCGACACTCTGTCTGTGTTACAAAATAGAAGATGTAAGTGCTGACTGAACTTTAAATGGCAAGTTTTCTGTATGTTATTAACAATGGATTGACCATGTCTGCTTTATGTACTATGAGTTATTAAAAAAAGAGCATAAAAAAGAGAGTAACAGTGCCTGGATATTTATGAATTATCTATAGAAAAAAATATGTAGAGCATGTCATTTTTATACAAGATATTTCTAATAAAAGATTGTTTTGCTAACACGGCGCCGTGGCCTGTTATTACCCAGCGGTTAACCGAATTTGCTAAGCGAGCGCACTGAGGCCTTCAAATCCTGTTACCGTCATCATCGATAACCCTCAACCAAAGCAAACAACACGTGCCGGAGATGAAAAGGGTCGAAAATATTGCAGCGTCCTCGCTCCAGACGGCCGAGAGAGCCGTGGTGCCTGCGACGCAAAACGCTGAGACCACATTTATTCTTCATGGCCTGCGAAGGCGGAGCTGCAGCGGCCCGTCTCTGTATCCGCTTTTGTGGGTTTGACTCGCCGATCCGTGTGATTTGTCATGATTTCAAAGCTGTAGTCTGATCCAGAATTGCTGTACTGACGTTTTCACAGCTAAGGGACTGAGAGAAGGAACGGATTCATCCCTCCTTACTTTAGAAAGGTGCAAATTTGGGGCGCAAATCGTCGATCCTGCGGGCAACGGCGGATCAATATGCACGGGACCCAGTAGCTGCCTTGGAGGTGATGGGAGGTGGTGGGAGGAAGGGCAGGGTCGGGATGAGGTGAGGAGGGGGGCATCATGGCGTCTATAAAAGCTGGCAGACTTATGAGCAGCCCCGAATAGGAAGAGGAGCCGCTGGAACTACCCTTATGGTGGATTTATTGGCGGCTGCATCCCGCTGCATGCACAGCCTCGTGTTTAGCATCGTTCAGTTAAACAGCATGTGCGCACGCACACACACACACACTGCAATGTGTGTGTTTCGCGTATAATAAAAAGCTCCCACAGACACGACCCTCACTTTTATTGTTCTTGCTTGTTGTTCAAGCTTTAACGTCCCCACAACACCTCGAGTGATGCCTGCAGACAAAATATTCATCATCCATCATCAAAATTTGGAGCGTGTGCTTTGTTTTGTGCCCTACGAATCTGCACGCCAACAATATGAAAGGCGACAATTGCAGGACTTGGACTCACATGTTGGGCACCGAGCAGAGAAGCAAAACAAGGTTTGTTTGCTCCAAAACTACACCAACCGGGAGGAGTGTGTTGTATGTGTGCCAACAAAACAACAACCATGTAAATCAACCACAGAACACACGCAAATGTTGTTACAATGTGTTGAAATGTCAAACAGTGAGGCTCACACCAAACAGGCTGATTTAGTCTGTGTGTGCGTGTGTCTGCAGTCACTGATGAGGGTAATGAATGAGCAATATTGGCTGTAGCTGAAGCACACGTGCGCACACACACTTGTCAGGTTCTCGTTCTGTGGGTAATCTGACCTGTTGAAACCATATGCAACACACGATCTGCTGTGTTTTCTGCGTTGTTGGGGAGAGATATGAGAACGCAGAGGTTACTAAGCAGATAGCAGCGCATCCTAATTTTATTTGGCACCATCCAGGTAGAATTTGGAGCCGCTGCCTGTCGGTTGTCTCACCGCGCAGCTAGGAGACGCGTCGCGTTATGATACGGGAGAAAAAAAAAAAAAAACCCTCATCAACAACGAGCAGGCCGCCACCTAGCTGTAACTCAGGTGACGGCGCTGGCCAATTTTGCTGTGTCAGGGCTTGAACGGGGCGCGGTTGTATAGTTTATAGAGGCGCAGTGGGGCACAGATTAATATGAAAGGAAAGACACCGTGAAATATACGAGCCAAGAACAACGACGGGACCTCTGTGCAACACAATAGAATAAATGTGAAAGTAGTCATGTGATGCACCAGTGAGGCCCCTTTACTAGATATTGACAGAGGCACCGTTGGAGGAGAGAAGAGGAGGGGGAGAGAAGGAGGAGGAAGAGGAGGAGGAGGGGCCGGGCTCTAACTGGACAATGGGCTCAATAAAAAACATATCAGGTTGTGTGTTATCAGGGCAGACAGATCGTCTGGCTCCATTATTACCAGCGGGATGACGATCCGATGGGAAGTCGGCACACAAATCGATTGGCGCCCTCGTTTCCATCTCTTTTTTCTGTGCGGTGATGAATGCATTTAATTGCTGGAGGAACGTGCTGCACGTGTAAATGCCGCCAACGTGATTAGGATTCCCTCGCCGCCCCACAAAGGAGGGATGTTTGGGCGCGGGCCGAGCGGCATGCCTGCCTCGCGCATCGCCGCCTCAACTGGGATTTTCCCCCCTTTGCATTCCCGTCGCCATGCATGTTTTATCAGCTCGCTGTCACGTCTCCTCCGATTGGCCTCGAGTGTGGCACGTTTTTGAATATTTAATTGCATCGCTATCATACCGCACCACCACCACCACCACCACTTCCCACTACCCGGGCTCATCACACTACGAAGGCTGAATCGATCCTGTCCGCCAACACGTGCTGAAAATAAACGCTCTCTTCGGCGGCCCCGTCGTGAGGTGCGATGTCCTGAATGAACGTGGTCGCACACTGCTGGCGCCTTCCAACAGCTGGCCGCTGCGCCCCATTAATCTTTACTTGCCACGCGGCGCCATGTGGCGCCTGGCAGGCGGCGGCAGGCTGCGGAGGCTCCCGGCCAAAGAGGGAGAAGCATGGACGACAAAAGCCGAGAACCTGCGGCGACCCCGGCGTCCTGCCCGGCTCGTGCCTCACACTCGATCATGCTTTCCCCGTCCCTGAGGGGAGCTGCTCCCCTGCAGCTCATCCACCCTAGGTGTGTTTGAGGAGCTGCTAGCTAAAGCAAGATGTCTTTTTCTCTAATGCAGTGGTCCCCAACCCTCAGGCCAGGGACCATTACCGGTCTGTGGATCAATAGGTACCAGGCCGCAAGGAAAGGATACAGAACTTAAACTATTTCCATCTTATTTACCATCTGATGCTGAACGATGTTTTATTTTGGAGCGTGACCTGATCCTCTCTGTCACACCTGTCCACGACTCTCCATTGACGCATGTTAAGGTGCTTGCCTCGGTCACACATGTCATTTCATATCTGCCTCTGGTCCAGAATCATACACATCTCACACTGTTGAGGTGGGAACCATGGCAACAACCTGCCTACGTCACTTCCGCTACCTACAGTATCTGCAGCACTAGGCCGGTCCGTGAAACTATCCTCTGATATGAAACCAGTCCATGGTGCAATGAAGGTTGGGGACCACTGCTCTAATGTGTAGGAATGATGAGACAGGGGGAAACACACTTACACACACGCCCGCATCTATTTCCCCTGACAGGGCTGCTACTTTATAGCCATCCAAGAGGTGCAGCACTGGCAGAAATTCCCCCATAAGACCTCCATTGCCCTGCTTATGTCCTCAGTCGTCCCATTTGCAAACGTATGACAAAAAGCCAGAGAGGGAAGCCAGAACATAATGGAGGAGAAACAATGTCCCCTGTCTCATGAGACATCAGGGGAACAAACTATAGGCAGTTTGGTGGCCCATTCCATCAGCACTCAGCCGGAGTTTGATCCAGACTTCCACCTTGACTCCTGACAGAAACGCAATGAGCATGGTGAAGTCGTTCTCCCCTAATTTTCCGACACGGGGGCGGTGATTCACACGGGCACCATGCCACAAGGGTTGGGGGGCTGGGGTGGCGGTATTCGGGCGAGGAACCGGACAAAATTGGAGAATTTTCTCTCCTTTACAAAGCCCGAGCTCGATTTAGGGAAAAAAGCTCTTAAGCTTTGTGTGTTTGCTGCGTGTTTTATAAAAGGTTGAGCTGAGGTTTTCAGTCTGCCAAAAATGTGCGTCTGTGTCCCTGAATTTAGTGCTCTGATGTCTGAGGCGTCTGCCTCAGATGACTCATTTGACTACGAATTGGAGTCTTAAAACCGTGTGTCAACTTTCCTCAAAGAAGAACTTGCTCCTCATCTATCTGCGGGGCACATCTCACGTCGCCTTCACCAGCTTTTACATGTCCTCGGGGAGGTGGGGAAGGCGGGGGGGAGGCATGCGTCTGTGCATGAGATCTCTTTCGCAGACCTCTAATGGGAATCCAACGTCTCCACCTCCGACTCCAGTAAAGCGGCTACATGCCGCTTCACCTTCAGGAGTCACAAACGTCTAGACTGCAATAAGCAGGAGGCGGAAACGTCTGAAATGGCCCAGCTGGAAGTGAGGCGCGCTGAAGAACTCAAACTGGGTCCTGACGGCGCAGCTGGGGGCATTAGAGATGAAATTGAAATGAGTGCTTCTATCGCCTAGGTGCAAATTCATTGTGGATAATGACCCGGGGTTTACGTTCCTCTGATAAACAAGCTGCCGACAAATAAACAAAACGCTGAGAGGGGACGAGTGAGGACGCGTTCCGTAAGCCGCCGCAGCAGCAGGATGCAAATGACTTCGCTGCCATCCAATAATAACTCGTAAACACGCTCCCAGCGTGTTTACGAGTTATTACCTGACCTCAAACTTCACGTCAGGTCGCCATGGAGACGACGTGTGCATCCTCACCACATTTTCACCAAATAATTACAACACATGTCCACACACACACACTCACACACATGCAAATGCCAGACAAGACGCATTGGATGACTGCGGGTGACAGAACCATGCGCGCGTAGGCCCCGGAACAAATCAGTACGTGTGAGTAGGCAAGACAGTACATGTGTGTGTGTGCGCCTGTGTGCGTGCATGCAGGCATGCGTGCGTCAGTGTGTGTGTGAGAGTTCATAAGCAAGTGCTCCTGTGTCATATCTCACCAGCTGGCCCACGCGTCGCTGGCCGGGCGGATTGTGCAGCAGCTGTAAGATTTAACCGGCCAATATGCGATCAGACTAATGTGAGCAATAAGAACAGCCGCACACCAACGCACACACGATGTTCACGCGTGAGCGCAAATCATCGCAACCACCGCCGCCGCCAACTGCTGTGTGTCCCTACGTGTGTGTGTTGCGGGTGGGTGTTGACCGTTGCCGCCGTGACACTATTACAGCTCCAGATTAAGGAGTTCCAGGACTCTACGCCATCACTCATCACATATATGCCAGACTCCACATACCCCACCCACATCAACCATCACCACCCCACTATCACCACATGCCCCTCCCACTCACAGAAGGTATTTACGCGTGGGCTTGGCGCGGCTCCTGAGCGGAGCAGCCCATATGTCTCCCCCGAACTCTGAATAATTGAAGCCAACAGCCACTCCTATAAAAACCCCATTTATATTAATGAGCAGCCTCCAACCGTTTGGACCGGCTCGCCGCGTCACGCCAGAGGCGTCACATGCTCGTGTGACCTGTTCGAGTGGCAAAATTTATGACCAGACGAAAGAGAAAGAGAAAATATGGGACGGAGCGTCGATTCGTCAGCTCGTACGCGACGTCACGGACGGCGGCGTCTCCTATTGGGGTGAAAATGCTGATACGACACATTTTTCTCACACACACACACACACACACACACACAGAGTAAGACTGTAAATTGGGAGATCAAGTTTTGCACACTTTACTCGCACTTTGGTGCAAGGGCAGCGTACAGTATATTTATTATTTCTGATATTCACAGAATTGTTGTGTTAAGTTTATTTCTTTTCATGGTTTTAAACTATCCATGAATTGAAATGCTGGATGTTCTATGAATCGTAAACGTTAATTGCTGAATGTGCAATGGCATGAATGCCTGAAATATGTGATATATATGTATTTCATAGAGAAATATGTAGTAAAGTTGGCCAGTCAGCCTCTGCTGAAGGAACCCAGCTGTCATATATGTATATATATGACAGCTATATATATGACCCATATGTATATTTTGAACAATTTAAATAAATCACAAGATCTACAACATGTGGTATTTTAGATGACATTAAATGGCTCCTGCAATCAATAGATGTGGCCAAAAAATAAATTCTGGTGTTTCCGCACTGAATTTCTGTCAGTGAGGATACAATGCAAAGTATATAACACACACTCAATATACACACACCTAACCACAACTTGTATGGGACATGAACATCTATATTTGATGCAAAATTCCAAAGTTTGCAGAGAACCTTTCGTCACATTTGCTCATGTACAGGGTTGCTTGTGATAAAGAGCAACTTTGCTCTGCACTAAAATGGCACTAGAGTAATTCAATCATCTGCAGATCGCTCCCGTTTCATGAAAGCGATGCTGCGTCCACGGTGACATTCGCTTTGGTTCCTCCCTCACGCCATCTTTATCGCCGCTCGGCGCCCAATTAGCAAGTGTGTGTGTCCCGCCACACAAATTTCCTCTCGCACCTCCACGCTGTCCACAACTTGGCACCACAAATAAATGTGTTTCCTTCTTGTCTTGTTATAACCGTGCTGGCTGCTCCTTGAAAGCATCTAGACAATGAAACATAATTATTGACATTTGCGCCGCAGGTTTGCAAAACAACTCCCCCACATCGCCGATTTGAGTGCCTCTCAGCGCCTGCCTGTGGATTTTCAGCCACCCTTCTTGGTCACGTTCATTATATTGTTCCCGTCTGCGACGGCATAAACCTGCATTCCACAAATCAATCCGACAGATAAAACGAGGTCTTTGTCCAGAGCTCCTATTTCAGCCCCAAAAGTGAACATCTCAAAGCTTTGTGGCTGCAGACGGAACCAACATCAACTCTAAATTAGAATTTTGCATATCGTTAGAATAACGTTGCTACGCTGAGTACTTCTTTGAATGTGCATCTTCCTCCCAGCAAACGTCACGCTTGGCATTCCACGTGGTTTGGCTTGGAGAAATCTATTATTTACGTCCTACCCGACCTGCCCCTTGAACGCCTCTTCCTCCTCGCTACTTGCAGGTTAAGCATGAACAATGAATGCAGCAGGAGATAAAGCTGCCACAGACGGCTATGCTCTGCTGCTCTCCACGTCCCGCCGGAGGCTTTTCACTGATTAAATCCTTCCAAAAAGTGTTTTATGTGCCCGTAGTCACTGGAGGATCTTCACGCGGTGCCCGTCGCTGACCCCGTCCGATGGACCCACTTATGAAGGCAAATCGGCTGTTGGAGAATGGCGTCGGAATGAAGATTAAAGTAGAGCGGAGCGCCGAACTGCTGCGGCGGCCCCACCCTCTCTATCTCATTCCGTCTCTGTTGTTCCAATAAGCGGCCAATAACAACACGCCGTTCCTGCAGCCGTGGCTGGAAAACGGGACTTTATGGTTGGTAATTTGGGTTTGAGAGGGAGCGGCGCGTGGCCCACACTTTCATTTGAGCAAATATGCTTTTTCCCTCCTCGCGGAAGTGAAGTAAACACAGACGGCGTGAATGAGTCAAGCACCAAAAAATACACACAAGATGAAAATTGCAAAACAAAAACGAACATCTGATCGGCAAGCATGATTGTTTTCTGCTGGACCAAAACAGAGCTGTTTGGGGGTCTCACTCTGTTCCAGCAGCTTGTGTGCTAGTTGTATGGCCCGAATCCAGTGGATGCATCTGCAGCGGCGGCGGCGGCGGCCTCCTCTGCCACCTGCCCCGCCTGCCCGGTGGACAAATCTATTAGTGGAAAATGAGCTCACTCGTGAGATTAGCATCCCACGCATCCTGGCATCTGCAGTCAGAGTCAAACTGTAGCAATCGACCAACAGTATCAACACGGGCAACAACCGGCCAGGCCGCTACTCAGCCTCCGCCGGCCGCCGCAATGAGCCAGTATCCAGATGAGGGGGATGGTGCATCTCTCACCGCCTTTCAATATCTGATTGTGCTAGCTCGGAAGCTGCAGTGTTGCAAATTTCAAAAACAACTGCTGGTCGGCTTCAGCAGAGAGGGAATCTAATCAACAATGTCCAAAATGAAAACTGTTATTACCAACAGTGCGACACGTAAAGTTGGGATTCTGTGTATAATGAACTGGTTTTCTTACGGATATTGCAAACAATCTAGCTTTAACTTTTTTTTTTTGGCTGGCCTCACGTCGCTTCATTAAACAAGGACTTGCGTCCCTGAGAAGAAGTGTAATGGAGGGCAATCTTTCCGCGCAGCCGCTCGGAATTGTATCTTCAGCGAGTGAGGCTCCTGCTGGCGAGGTGTGCTGCGCAATTGTGAATTTAAAAACAATAACACAGAATCAGATGACTAAAAACGCTCAGGGGCCGCTCATCATGAAGACGGCGTCTCCTCCCTCAGCGTCCAGGGGGCGTATTTAAGCCGCAGATGATAAATTAAAACTGGTTTAGAAAGAGGCAGAGAGCCGCGGGTGGATGCGGCCTGGAGAGTATTTTTAGGCGTTTGTTGGCGGAGGGGGGAAACGAGGTAATCTCCCCGGTAATGTTTTGGATTAGCCAGCAGGGGGTAGATGACTGTTTTCTGACGCTTTACGCCACACAGCAACCTGTCGATGAGTCATCCACGATTATTCCCAGATTTTAAAATTACAGTCTGGCACGCTAACAAACCGTATCGGAGCCATCGCGTTCGCTCCAATTTTGCCCTGCATCACGATGATTAAAAAGCAGGAAGAAGCGTTGACACGCGGCCCGCGTGACGATGCTCTTGAAAGTGTTGATGGTGATGACGGTTGAGATGGTGTGCGAGACACGATTTAGGATGAACATCAGTTCTTTATTAGTCAAAATAGCAAAAGCCTAGGTAGCAGAATAATGTTTTTTTATAGGCAACATTCTGTGGAATGAGTCAAATGTACATAAAGTGACTATGGCTGCCATCTGTCCAAGTAAAACCTGATCTTAAATGTCTTAATATTCAGGCGGTGTCCAGTCTGGAGCTGCAGACTTTCCCCATAAAACAACAGCAAGGTGATCAATGCACAGTGTAATTTGAGTAAAATCTTAACGTGCTGTGTGCCATCCCTGTGAAGGTGAAATTTCTCAGGGAATCGTACTGCGCTTGCTCATTTTTTACAGCCACTGAATGTCAATTGGTAGAGTGACCTCCCTTTTTTTCAAATGGGAGAGGGGGGGAATAAAACTCGGAAAATAAAATGTTGGCTTCAATAAGTGAGGCTTCCTCAACAGGCCGGGGCCAGTGTGGGGAGGATATTTCTGTTTATTGTTGTGGAAGGGGATGGATGAGGGATCAGGAAGCTTTGAACTCTGCTGTGTAGCTGCTGCTGGATTAGAAGTCTGTGTGCAGAGCCGCATTAGGGGGGCCAGACCGGGAGAGGAAACGTTTGGCAAAATCCAAAACAATTGCTGCCGCAGCACAAAACCAACCCAACCAGTGGGGGGCGTCTCAGGTAACTGAGCTACAACTCAGGGGGCCAGATGTTCCACTCCAGGCTTCCCCCACAGCAAGGCAGTGACTCCCTACTAGTTTCCCCTCAGGATGACTGCAAAGTATCAAACCCAGCGAGAGGGCAGAGGGCACACACGCCATACATTGCAGGGACAGAGGGAAGCAAATATTCGGAACTATACTCTCATAAATTCATGAGGACACACTTGACACTGGCAGCATCTTTTCACACATGCACTTTGAAGGTTTGACAGGCAGTCTTTATTCTGAATTATTCAATGAGTGCAAGAATTAATGCAGACTGGCATTTGAACCGTTGTGATGCGTGCGAGTGGCGAACAGCAGATTTCAGAGAGGCTGTGCCCAAAAAAACCCCAAATGTCCCCCATTCATGCACTTTCCTGTTCCTCCCTTTTCCTCTCTACCCTCCTTGCTGGCTAAAGACGCTTTTAGCTCACACCGCATTAGCCTCACATTTACACTCCAGCCATCTTTTACGGTGACTAATGCTTTTCCACGCCAGGGAAAGAATCCGACTCCTGCCAGTAAGGTGTGTGCGGGCAAGGAGGGGGGCCGTGTGCCCCCATTAGCTCCAGCTCCTCCGAACCCGCTGGTGCACAGAGCCTCACGCCAGGATGACAGAGCGGCTCTGTGGACTTGTGTTCCTCTCGCTGTGGCCTGAGAGGACACGGAGGGTCTCCTGTCCTCCCATCATCTCCATCATCACCTGTCCTTCCCCCAGTAAGATGCCTTGGTGCTCCAACACTGCAAACCCCTGAATCCCGCTAGAAACAAGACTTTTTGCCATTGCAATGATGCAACATCAGCGGAGGCGTTTCACTCTTTAAGACACACCCAAGTACACACTTTGTATCGCTCATTTCTCATTTCTCTTGCACGCCCGCGGCTCCTTTTGGCGTCATTTTCAGAATAATTACACAATTTGGCATGTGAGGTAAATTGACTGAGCAGAAAGTGAATTTCCATTCCTGAGAAAAGACAAATCTTTTCTTTTTTCCTGCTTTTTTTTTTTTTTTTTTTTTAATTGCAGGTCTGAGTTTATATTGGTTGGAAAATGCATGCTGCCAATTTTGAGGAACCGGGAGGAGAGTTTTTGTCATTGTCTAAAAGCCATTTCAGCCTCAACAAGCCTGCAGTTTTGATAACAGCCTTGTCTCCACTTAAAGCCCTGACAAGTGAAGCGTACCGGTGGAGAAAGCAAAACTAATTTCATTTTGACATTGTTGCCAAACTTACACTACTGTGTAACACGAACTTCATATAGTTTGTGTCAGAGTCGCATTAGGCACCACGGATGGATTTCATCGAGGGATGTCTGGGGGTGGTTGATCCTCCCCACCCCCATTTCTTTCTTTTTTTTCATCTGAGAAAATATTCCACAATGGTAAACCAGTGGTGACTTCACAGAGTGATTGACATGAGGCCCAGGGGACCAGTCCGTATCGTCCCTATCCCGCCATCAGGCATCACCGCCGAAGGCTTTGACGGAGAAAATTAAATGTTTACGCCAGATTCTACAATTCGATATCTGCCGATACCTCCGCCTCATCCATTCGCTGGCAGCTCGGGCGCCTTTGTGCTCTGATGTCGGTCCTGCTCTCTATTTGCAGAGTCGTGTCGTATTTTTTATTTTTTTAATCAACAAACCACGTTTTCTCTTCCGTTAGGGTGACGGCTCCGGATTGCGTGCATCTGCACTATTTGCCGCTTCCAACAAGTCTAATCAGTTCTGCAACTTTTTTTCATAAGAAAGATTGGACCTGAGAAATGAGGGACACCAACGTGTGTATCTGTGCATATACGCACCAATAACCAGCTCGTCTTCTTTCAGATTGATAGATTAAACTTGAGATACTGTGGAGATTGCCTGCCTGTATTTGAATCATTCTCATTTGGGAGCAATGTTCCCGCTAATTTTTCATGCGTCTGAGCACGCGCACGCGCACACGCGCACGCGCACACACGCAGAGAGAGAGAGAGAGAGAGAGAGGCTCCCCGAGGACCGTTTACTGTATCTGTTAACGACGCTGATTGGCTGCGTTAGTAAATACGTGTGAGCCACATTAAGTTGTTGAGTGTTTATTCTATTTACAGCCCAGGTTGGATTTAATTTTATTCGCCCCATCAATTTGCTGTATACGCGGCTGCAGGGCGCGATTGCGCAAGCGCCCAGCGTTGAGGGAACAGTGCCTGAGATCTGCGGGCAGTTCGGGAATGTGCCCGGGGAGCTAAGTGCCTTGCGCACAGACACCTGCTTTCTAGATGATTGTTCTAATTTCAGAGTTTTGCCACTCCACAAATGGCAGAAAGTCTTGTGTTTTTTGGTAGTCGGGCTCCAGCTCCATGTAAATTTGCTTTGTAAAACAAACACCCGGTGTGTTTAGTTGGAGGACTGCTGGCCAGGTGCAGGAATATTGATTAAAAGGAGCCAATCGTAGCTGTTCGTGAGTCAAACCCAACAAAGCAGCCACCGTGCGTAGGTGCAGCTTTCAGTCTGATGAATTCATTCACACACTTGAAATATTAAAACCGAGGACTGACGCATGTCCTGCCTCGGCTCGCATTGATCTCGCCAAAGCAATGAAACGCCCCAATTACATGACGTAACGAAATGCTGAGTACAAAATTCTCCCTCGATCAATATTCTATATCTATAGCAGGGACCTTGGTATCGCGATAAAGCCGCACGACCATTGGTGTTGTGTAATGTTTGCTTCAAAAAATTAAGATAGACGATGTTAAGGCTCATGAGGGGATACGCAGGCTTAAAATCCGATGTTTGGTGCTCTAAATGAATTTTAATAAATCAAAAAATAAATGCCTGGGGAGGTCGGTGGAGGTCGTGTCTCACAATGGGGGTCCATGGAGCTGCTCAATATCCTTCTGGGATACAGCCGCTCAGATAGTGCTGCTCATTTCAACTCCACGTGCTTTTTGAGAGGCTCTGCGGCTCCCCAGTCCGCTGGCACTTAATCCCAGCGAGCGCCGGTGAGCGGCAAACTCGTCGCTTTGACAGTCCGCTCCCTCTCTTGCCGACCCCCTGAGAAGATGGTTCTGCTTTTAATGCCACCAGCCACTTCTGTACTTGTTATGCAGACGACCCTCTACCACCGCCCCGAACAACCAGCAAAGGAAAATGGAGTCAGAACACTGATAAACAAAGAAAAGTAACTCCACCCAGGCTGAGCTGTCAACTAAGTACTGTACAACAGGCGTTTAACAGGCGCCTCCAACCACCCTCATGTGGAAATCGTTTACAAATAAGCTTTATTCGCACTGCTTTCTCTCAAAAACCTACACCACACAGTTGGTGACCAAGGCACGAGCTCTAGATAACAAGGCAAACGTTTCTCTGAAATGCTTCCTTGAATGAAAAGGAGTCCTGAGTTATTCGCACCAGGTGACACATGAGACAGATGCGTCCTCCTGAGGAGCTGTCCAGCTGTTTTGGGGAGCTGTCCGCTTGGTCGTGGTTCTGAAAACCAAGAAACATTGACGGTACTTGCTCGTTCAACTGTGCGATAGGATCTCTCTCTCCCTGTCTCTCTCTCTCTCTCCCTCTCTCTGGCCCTCCCTCCCTCTCTCCCTCTCTCTCCCTCTCCCTCTCTCTCGCTCCCACTCACTCTCTAATGATAATAATGGTGATAATTCAATGTCTGACAACAAAGAAAGGCGACTAAGAATTTCTGTTTGTTTACAGCCGTGCTACATGTAATATCACAGGTGAGAGACACACGCTGCTCTAACACATTATACGACATTACATCCAGAGCCTCTCGCTGAGTGTGAAAAGATGGCGGTGAGACCGGCGAAATATCACAGCTCATCGCTATTATCGATTCACTCCTCAATAATTGCACTTGTTTGCTGGACGAGGCCAAACCTGAGGCGTGTAACTAATAGCCCGGAGCGCGGCAGGGGACTCTGCAGAGGGTACAAAAGAACAAAAGAAATTGATGATTACATTATGCATTAGAGGTCTGCATTAATAACTCCCGTCTATATCTATCTAATTACGGTAATCTGGTTATGTCACTACGCTCCTCTCATTGGGATTTCAATATATTCAACACCATTCAACATCTTTGCCGGCCGTTTTTATCGATTCGATTTGGATCAGGGCGGCTACAAGAAGCAAAGTCTGACGGCACTGACACGAGTAGTGGAGCCACTTGTGGCGGTCGTGCTGGCAACACTACGCCCCCATTAAACCCCTGTCACGCAGGAGAAAAGCTAAATGGGCTGTGGAGGAAGGTGTCCACCTTCTTGACTAGGAGGTCAGAGCACAGGCTCCCCCGCGGTGAGCAAAGTGCCGCCGCTGACTGGCAAGCGGCGTATTTGTGTCGATTATTTCTGAGAGGTGTCTCCACCTTAAGGTGACTGAGCAGGACGGGAGTCTTTTGGACAATTTCACGCACGAGTCACAGTTGGGCGAAGTCTGCAGCACGCTGCTCTCGCCGGGGACGGTCGGGATGGAGAGTCGTCATTGAAAACCTGGTGCGTGAGGGCAGCAGGCCCGATCTGAGAGGGCGGGATGCCGAAAATGGAGGATACCACACGGAAAATAGTGTCAGGGGTGAAGTTGTCCTCTCCCGCCTGTTGCAAATGGTGGCCATGTCCTCGTCCCACTCCAACGCAGAGCAGCAATCCCCACGTGGGATTTGACAAGTAGGTAGAAGAGGAAGAAAAAAAAACTCTCCAAAAGTTGTGGTCAGGAGCAACATTTCTGTCCTTCTACCATGCATGAGTAAGCAACTTATTTGTAATGTTTCTTTAAATTATTATTGGGGTCGACGCTTCAGTCATTCTCAGGTTGATAAATGATTCAATTCACAGCCTCATGATTCTTTTAAGAGTCACTTGTCTATAAATATTATATTACACCGACTGAAGTCGCTGACAAATAATTTCAGCTGTGGCCCAGAATGACAAACTGTTGTAAATGTAGATGTGAGAATGATGGATTGATGCATTTCTGCTGTTCTGGGGGCACAGGGACTTTTTTTCCTTTTCTTTTTTTTTGTTGCGCATGTTTGTGCATGATTACTTTCTGCTCCTCCCGACTTCATTTTCCAGATAGGGTTAAAGTAAATTTGGTTGGAATGTGTCTTTCATCCTCGAATGTACAACAATAGCGAGCAGGCGGACGACAGACCCAAAGAAAAGGAGCATATCATCCAAACTGGGCAAACAAAAACTCTGCAGTGAAGAGGGAGAGAAAATCAGGGACGTGTCGGGACACTGATGTGTCACTTCTTGCAGTTTTGGGTGTTAATATGGAATCGCCGAGCATCTGAGCGCAGACTAAACGAGAGGCCCGAGCTGTCAAGAGGCAACACGGAGGCGCCGGTGGTGGAGACGCGGAGGAGACGCTGAGCGCAAGATGGCCGTCACGCGTCGCGATGCCTGCTTTCATCGGCGGGCCCGTTGGATCCGCGGTGTCTGTGTTAACAGCCTCTGAAGGCCAGATTTCCCTCTCACCGGCTTTGGAACGACTTCCCCATGTCAGTGGAAACGGGCAGGCAGCTGTTTCCCAACAATCTCCACAATTACACGCGGCACCGTGGATACCGTGTGTTAACATCTGCTTTGCATCACCTGCTGCTTTTCAGCTTAATTTGCATGCAGCAGGGAAGACGCGCGCGCGCGCGTGTGTGCATGTGTGCGTGTGTGGGCACACACACTGCTCCACGCACCACGATGCTTGTAACCTCTTATCTCCCAGCACAGACGTGCGCTGGAAATAGTATCTACGCGACACCTTTCGCCAGGACCCGCCTCGCCTCCCACCCATTCACAACAACGACGACAAGGTCTTGGTTTGTCACGATTTATTCCTCATGTGTAGCTGGAAGATGCAGCATTGTATTCAGCCGCCGCCCCTTCCCGTCACAGACACACACACACAGCTAATCTGCGCTCTGTTCCAACAGCGCCGGTGTTGAACTCCTGCACCACTGCAGCCACAAACACAGAGATCAAATGTGAGGCTCTGCCGGCAACTGCACAGCCCAGCACACAACACAACACAACACACAACACGCATGTGCCTCCACCATGCCGAATGTGTGTATGTGTACGTACAGTACATACGTAGCATTGTTAGCAGTTGTCACCAGGATTATGTGGGATGAGCTGGAGCACACCATAGCTTCTCCAATTTCAGCCTGAATAAGAGTTGGGGCAGCATGAAAGCCTCCGAGGATGAGCGTGCGGTCGTGGTGAGAGGCTTTGGGTTGATAAAAGAGCGGCGGCGGATGGATGAAGCGATTCGTGTGTCTGTACGTTGCAGCTTTGTCTTGGTTTAATATACTTCCAGCACATTTGAGGGCGATGGTGGGAAGTGTTGACGCTCACCTCGTTTTTAGCAGACGCGTAGAAGAAAGACTCACAAAAAAACAGCTGTGTGAGATGATAGTAGGAAAGGGGGAGGTCACGTCTTGGTTATAGGGGCTTATAGGGGAGAACACAATAGCAAAGTCTAATAAATATGCAAACCATCACGTAAAGCACATAGCCAGTATATATAATATACGGGGAGCAAAGCCATTATCTGCCACGAGCCAGCAGACCCTATTAAATCATTTTGGTATTGATAAACAGCTTTATTTATGCATTATTGAACAACATTCTCTTCAATCAACCATATAATAAACGGCCACGTGCCCGTTTCAGCTGTGGGAGAGAAATCACGCACTGCCCCCCTCGCAGTAAATCACCACTAGCATGTCGCTATGTAAACACACTTCCACTCTCCTCCAACCGCGATCACGTCAAGAAAGCATTAATAAGGGTTTGTAAATAATGTAAAGATGACAAACACATTTGCTTATAGATTATGTGGAATGTGGCGGCTCAGCCCGACTCGCTCCGCTATTTCAGGCCTCTTGCGTCCCGACTGTGGCTCAATAATTTTAACACTAAACGCCTCTTAATGGGGAAAGTTCCGGAAGATGAATTAGCTCTGCTGATAAAACAAGGTACAATATGAAACTTAGCATTTTTTGTTTATGAGTGCATGGCGATGGCACTCAAATTGCTGATGTGATGCTTCCTGGTTGTCCGTCTGAAATACAATCTGTGCCGCTGAGCAGGCAGGCAGATCGCTCTAGAATTACTTCATTATGATGAAATCCATCGCTGGTTTGACAGAGAACCAAACTGTAAAACAGCCCCACTTCATATCCAAACAAATGATGGATGCGCAGCACCGGTGGACGTGGACGCCGTTGGCGTGATGGATACAAGCGACGGCATTGCCTTTGCCCACACCGGCGTGGAAAAGAAGCCTAATGGAACTCTCATTCATAGGAAATCTCTCGGCTAAGGTGCGGCTGACACTTTCAATGTAATTACCCGCTATTCCCCGGGCTGGCTGCAAAGCCCCTCCACTACCACCACCACCACCACCACCACCATCCCCTCCCGCCGCTCCCCCCGCCGACTCGAGCAGCGCGCCACAACAGAATAAATTTTGTCAGGCTAATGGCGGCGCTGTTGTTTAATAAAATGAAAGCTTAAAAAGGTACTTTTTTACGAGGCGCCTGCTTCCATCATCACCCAGAAGCAAAGGCCCCATTATTATCACAGGATTATTTGTTGCCGTCATTCGCCGGCGTCGCCTACTTAAGGCAGCAGCTGTAAAGAAGAGCGATGGTCCCTGAAGGCGGGAGATATACAGCGAGCCGGGCTTCACATGACAAACGAGGAGCTCGGCCCCGCGCTTATTTATGGCTACTTAAAGCTGTCGGCTGGAGATGATAAAGGGTGACCGCTTGATTAGAAAGTGGTGAATCGGAGCGGTGACCTGCTGCACCTACCGGGAGGAGGCCGGACCAGGCCGGGGGACGCACTCCGTTTCACCTCTTTGGGGTTTTGGCAGGGATGAGAAGGACGAGTAACAAGGACTGAGGGTGCTCGGTTGACCTTTACATTACCTAATTGATTGATTTATTTTTGCACTGACCCACTGGTGCTGGGTGGTTCCTAACTCACCCAGGTAAAGTATTTGAATCCTCTGACTTAACTGGGAATCGCAAGTCCGCGGTCTTAACTTATTCACCTGCATCCTGTGGGCTCTCTGGCTGGCTACTTCGATGATATGGAAGATTTCTTGTTCTAACCTGTAAATGTGAACATGTGGTCTCACTGGTAACACCCAGAATTCGCTGGAATGAGTCAGGAGTCACAAGTCAGGTGATTCGTGGGAAACTGATCACTGATCCGAATCCAATGACTCACTGCTGTTAGACTTCAACCTGTGACGACGATACCAACATTTGACTCAACTCACCATAGAGAGCGACTGCAAATGACCCGGATCCATCAAGTGAATCGAGTTCATCACCACTTCTCACCACACCGTCACTATCCAGCTAACTACAGGAAGACAGACGCTGGTGTTTTCACAGTCACTACTGAATCAAATAGTTACACCGTCTCTCGATAAATGACAAATTTGGAGGGACAGTTGGTGAATGGTGTCCACAGACGTGTGAGAGGCCACAGGAGACGAGTGTGGTCATCGCTTTCCATTTGCCAGACTTTTCAAAATTTCGTAAATGGAGCCAAACACTTAACCAGTGACGTTATACTTAATGGCTTCTCCTCATCTATTTGAACATCCCACGAATGCTGCATTTGGAAACCATTCTTGCCGACTGACACAGTTGCGGACAGAGACACGGTGGCAGCGGCTGTGACAGCTGCTGGTCTGAGGTAGAATCGAAGCCTTTTTATCTTCAACTCGAAGTGGCAAAGAATCACTGCGGCTCATCTGCAGCCGTTATCCACTTAAGCAGCACTTCAGAGAGCAGTGGGCACTCGCCAACCCTTAATTTTCCCCTAAATACATGGCCCATGCTGCACGCTCTCTCAGAGGCCGATAGTTGAAGATCACCATGTTGGCCAAGTGTCTTTTTATGGGCGAGGGATTTGGTGAAAGCTCAAAACAGGACTCTCAGGGCTGTACATGTACGTACTACCGTCTATCATATTGGTAAGCAACAAAATGCTGTATGTCGAAAATTGTATATTGTTAGTTCCTTTGTATGTTGTACATTGTATATTGTCAGTTTCTTCTCATCAACTATCCCAGAGGTTCCCAAACTTTTCCATGCCAGGGCCCTCTAAACAGCATTCGCCTCTGCCCGGGGACTCTCTTGGCAAACCCACTGTCAAAATATGGAGTGAAACATTTACTTTTAGAATGAATTGAGTGTTTAGTTTTTTGCAGCAGTGTCTTCACTGTTGGTCTGTTCCGTCGGTCTCTTTCTTGTCCAAAACGTATCTATTTTGTGCTACAGTAGCTATGCTAGTTCGAGGAGCAAAGCAGCTTGATAGCGCTCTAACCAACGGGTCAATGGTCATCAACAATGACCTCATGACGTCACGAATAACAATTTTATATTGTTAGTTATATTCCATAATAATGATTTAAAAATAATTAAAATATATTCTATGTCTGTTTATTTATCATTATTACTTATATATTTATTCAAAAACTATATTTATATCTTTTTTCATATTTGCACTTGTTTGATCCCAACTAACGATTTATATCAAAGAGGCCACGAATGAAGTGCAGCTGCAGTAATTCTGTGATATATATTCATTTTTCAGGAAATATCAGCTAATTCTAAAGCAGTAGACACATTCTTTTTTTTTTTTTTGCATTCATTTTTCAGGAAATATCAGCTAATTTTAAAGCAGTAGACACAAATACTTAAGCAGAGAAGTTTGACGGAGCCCACAGCTCTGCGTCAGACTCCTCTTCATCCTGCCCCCTCAGACTCTACCTCCTCATCCTGCTTTGCACTGACCGGTTTTGCCAGCACCACCTGAACTTCGCAGCATTGATCTTTGACGAGTTTGTGATGGGGAAGCAATTTAGAGGCGTTTGTGATGAAATTTTTATGAAGTGTTCATAAGGTTAGAAAACATGTGCAGCCTCCCGCCAACTGTCCTTTAACAGGAAGTCAGGCATCAGTTCTTTCTCCAAGTGGACTGGCGGTAATATCCTGTTCATCTGGCCAACAAAGAGAATATAATAGGGTTCATCTCAGCCTCAAATTGACATTTTTCTCATTGCTGTATTGTTGCCGTGAATTTCATTGCAATAGTGCATTTCGTAGTTTCTTTTGAGGCTGTACAGGCAGACGGACAACATATGTCCTCTGTGAAAGTTTTCAATAGCTGCAATTGTCCCTGTTCTCTGCACTGGTGCCATGAAGGCATTGTTACACAAGGATAAGTACATTACAGTGAAATGCTGTGTGGGAGAGGGAGGCTGAGCCGCTGTGATACCCTGAAACACACCGATTCCTGAGGAGGGTCTGTGGCTGAGAACTGCAGCCAAAATGGTGCAAGAGTCCAGCCACCGGAGGCCGCCGGAGCCTCCAAATTAGCACCAAGGCCGAGGTGCTGGTGTGTGCGGTCACGAGACAGCGTGATGGATGGTGGTACGGATATAAGACGCTGCAAGCCTCCAGCTTGGCTCTCGTGAGTGATCGTGAGGTGTCCTCGAGCAAGGCACTTAAAACCTGCTGGCCCGTCCACTCTCAAATTACGAGGATGGGGCAGAGGCAGAGGAGAGACTTCCCTCAAGATTACGGGAGAAACTAACAAAATCAATATAAATAAGAAAAGTGAATAATGATCCTGCAGCCATCGACTCCACCAGGTACGTTTTAGCTGCGTCGGGAATTTACGGCTGTGGTGCAGCTGCGTCCCTACTAGTTCATCACAGGCAAAGTAATCAACAACTCCCACGGAATCAGTTGTTACTCACTCCATTAGACCATTTAACATTTACTCCAGTCTGGAAAAAAGAAAAACGGAGAGATGGGAGCAACCTGGACATAAAGCCGAGAGGAGAGCAGAGGAGGGGAGAGGTGAGGCTCAGCCTGTGTTAAAATGGTTGTCATGGTGGTGGTAGGAGGAGGGACGAGGGGCACTAATGTGGCTGCAGCAAATCGGAACAGGATAAAGACTGATGAATAAAGACGGAGAATAACTAAGATAAATATACTTATATGTGCTGGGAGGGAGGCGGTTACCCCTCTAGCTAGAAGTGCTGGGTCACAATCTCAGCCCTCCACACATCTCACATCCCTCCAAATGGGCTCCCCACCATTTATTTCACTCGAACCGCCAAGCCTCACCGCTATAAATCGCCTCTGCCCATATCCGCCAAATGAGGGAGCCATTCTGTGTGTGGGGGGTGGGGTTAAAAGGTGGGAATTCAATGAAGACGATTACTATATCAGATCTGAGGAGATGTGATGCAATTGCATGCGTTTTTCCCTTTTGTACTGACGACCTCTTTAAGAGATGCGGCTGCGATTTATTTGGGGCTTCAGGTGTGAATTGAAAGGCGCTGAAGCCGAGAGGTGAGGGGAGAGAAAAATCTGCTCCACAATGTGTAGCACATTAATGGTCTCGTAAAAAGGAGCAAAGCTGGTGCAGCTGGAGCCCCGCTGATAAATCTGGTCAGTAGTGCTCAAAGTCACAAAGTTTGTAGCAGAAGGTTCATGGGACGATATCTGCAACGCTGTTTACATGTTACAATAGTTACACGCTTTCGTCTTAAATTTGGGACTTTTATCGATTTGCGCCTGAGGAGATCTGCTGCCATCTGGTGGCGTGAGCAGGACACGCAGCGTCCAGTTTGTATTTTGGAACCGAGCACAAGAAACTCGAAGGCAATTGCGAGAGGCAGGAGTGAAAAAAAAAAAGTTCTAGATCAGGGGTGTCAAACTCTTGTTCACCGACGGCCACATCAGCATGGCGGTGGCCCTCAAAGGGCCAGATGACAATTATTAAGAAAGTATAAATGTAGTTTAAGGTCAAATGTAAGTATCCATTTATATATAGCTGAATATTAGAAATATTGCTAATGATAGCAATCTTTTATTTGTTCAACTTACAAATATTCCATTTGCGTTGATGTAGAAATATGTCAGGTCTTTGCCATTATTGTATCGCAAAATCTTGTATTCTATCAGGATAAGAAACCTGAATTAATCAACAATTACCAGATAACAATCAAACTACAAGTCAACAATCTTGTTTCCTCACTTAGGTCATGTAGTTGTGTCTTGACAAACTGACATTTCGTAAAGCGTGTGTCTGGTCAAGGCACAGCTGCCTCACAAGGAGAAACAGTCACCTCATGCAATCGGGGCCACATAAAATGATCCAGCGGGCCGCATTTGGCCCCCGGGCCTTGAGTTTGACATCTGTGCTCTAGATTGTGAAAACTCAGCCAGTGTCAATACTTGAATATTTATTCTTGTTAAGTTGTGTGCTGTGCTTAAAGCCTTTCCATCTATGTGAATGTGAAAGAAAATGATAAATGTTTGGAAAGAAAAAAAAAGAAAGTTGCTAATATTGGAGTGAAAGCCCAGTGTTAACCACCACAGGACACGTGTCAGTGTTTGTGTGAAGAGGCGACGACATGAAAGAGGCAATCAGCAGCTTCCTGGGGACGAGTGTGGGTTTGCCATTGAGCAGAATTAATCATACTTGGAGCCTTTGGAGTTCTGAGTAATGAGGGTGAAGGTGGGCCACTCAGATGCGATGAGGATTTAGGGCGTCATTCGCTGTGGGGAATACGAGCTCTTATCTCAGAGAGGGCGATTGCTTTTTTGGGGGCGGGGGCGAAAAGACAAAAAGACACGTCGCTTCTCTCAGATTCAGCCGCTCAAAACAAAAACAAAAAACAAAAAAACAAGGAAGTGCAGCAACACAACTCCAGTCTGACTTCAGTTCTGCCTCTATTTATATGGATTGCATAACTAAAGTGGAAGATGCAATAGCTGCAAATGATGTGCAATGTTTTCCCACAAACAATGAGACGAACTACGATGATTTTTTTTAGTCTGTAGTCGACATGCCAAAAATAGAAATCACAATATCATCATCATGAGTACAGATACGAAAGCTCAGATTACAATGCAAACTTTTAAAGATGCTAGTTCAATGAAGTCATAAAACCCCACACTTGGGGTCCAAACTGACATAAAAAGGGAATGTGTACGCAGATGTTTACACACCGCATCGCTTTGCCTCCACTGACGAGAGGACCAAATGGAAAGCATGAATATGCATGAGGAAAACCACCCAGTGTGTGTTGAATGTCTCATTTCTGTTGTTTCTCCTGCATCCTCCATGTGCTGTTTGCTATCTCATCAAAAATAGCTTTTCATTACTGAGCTAAGATTCCCGGGCGACGGCCCAGGATTGGGGGGATTTGGGCTGCATTGTGCACATTTCACCCTGCGCCTGTCTGGCCGGAGCCCAAAATGGCAGTAAACACCGCGCGCCGATTGCCATCTTTGACTGATGAGCCAGGGTGCCGCAGTAAATGTGACTGTCACCGTCGCGCCACCTGCCCCGTCGCCGTTTCCCCTCTGCGCTTTCTGCCTCCAGCTCGCGCTCATTTGGGACGCTTTGGTGGTCCGTCAGCACAACAAGGCCACAGAGAGGAACCTGACATTTTACAGCAATCTCAGCCCCTTGCGGGGGGCCGGCTGATGATAGGGTGAGGCCGGGGCCACGCCCACAGCACTCCAGATGATGGAGAGCAGCTACAGCAGCATTAGAAGTCTTTAAGGCTCCCACAAACATAAAACATCTTTGACCAGGTCTGGATTTACGTGAGAACAGAACTCGAGAGCCTTGACAGGGGGGCGGGGAGGTTAGCATAACAAGTGGCAACCTCTGCTGCATCATCAGTGCCGATGTATGCATATGCATGTGTGTGTGTCCGTGTCTGTGCGTAGTCCTGTAGCGGCCGGTCACCTTGAGAAGAGGTTGAACGATGAAGAAGGAAACACAAACCAGTAGTGTTGCGTGATTCATAACTACCATGCCACGTTGAAGTGGGAATGCAGGGATGCATGTAGGAGAGAGAGAGAGAGTGTACATTAGCGTGTGTGTGTGTGTGTGTGTGTGTGTGTGTGTGTGTGTGTGTGGAGAGCGAGAGGATTTAATAGCACCAAATAAAAAGGATGAACACAGTTATCAAGTGATGGAATCAAAGTTATGTGCGGGTCAGCTTTCATTTACGGTGCCAAACTGCTGTAAAGACCAACACACCGTTCAACGTCGTCCATTTTCCAACAACCACGACCTTCCTCTGCCTCACCGCCGCAAATCTAAAGATCAAACACGGGGCACAGCCCATTCATTTCACCCTGATTTATCACTTACACCTCATCGCTGCCGGCTTATAAATCCCGTCAGAGTGTGAAGGGAAGTTTCACTGCAAACACACAGTGGGGTTCCACTCGACTGGATCCCGGCTGCTGTTACTCGTGCTGACATCAGTGTCGGGATTGGGAGAGGTCTCCAGAACCTCTTGAGGTGCAGAGGTCACCAGAAGACACCAAACAAAAGTGAGAACAAGCTAATGCAGAGATGGGGGAAGTCGGTGACAAAATATGATATCGCCAGCAAACCAAAGGCTGAATTCTGAGCTTTCCCCTCTCACCCGCTAACATCCTCAGAGCAGTGTTGGGCAAGCTACTTGGAAAATGTAGTGAGCTAAGCTACCAGTTACTGCATATTAAATGAAGCTTCACCACACTGAAGCTACCCACCATAGAAATGTAGTAAGCTAAGCTATAATTTAGGGGGGGGAAATAGCTCAGCTACATCAAAGCTACTTTCTTTAATTTATTTTTTTCAACAATTTACAACAGGTGCTTGTTAACATGGCAAATCAGAAGCTTTTCAAAATTAGCATCAGAGAGACAGTCTCTCTTTGGTTGTTTATTATATATTGTGTTTTGTTGTATGTTGTCATGTGTAACCGCATGTAATTTTACTGAGAAGACAAAATTCCACTTAGGTGGCCGATGCTACTGACTGAATTGCAATTATTATCTTAGCCGGCGATTGTTGTGTTAGCTTCGGGAATCACCTAAATGTGTGTCCTTAAATTTGTGTTTGTGGCTGTGGCCTTGGACGTTGAGAGCAGCTTCGTTTTGGGATTGCAGAGTAAGCATCTGAACACATATTTTTTCTCTGATGATTCAGTTAAAGTCATAAACTTATCAAGGTATGGCCATGGCGACTCCGCCGACACAGAACTCTCTCCCGCCTCCTCTGTTTTCCTCCTCATTTGCGCACTCGTTCCCATCAGCAGCAGGACAGGTATGTGACATGACACGGAATCGCGTTTGCTGGCTACACGCGCATGTGCAGGTCTGTGCTCCCATCTGTTTAAATAAAGCAAAAAACATAAAAAAAAAAAAAAAAAGCAGCAAAAGCTCTGCTGCGTTTGAGGTTTAGAAATACCTGAGAAAACATAGCTTCTGCGGACGCTACCGCGCTATTTGATCAGTAAAATAGTTTCACTACTTAAAAGCTATTTGATTTAGAAAACAGCGACGTTACGACCACGCTACTGAGAAATGTAGTTAAACTAGTAACGTCGCTACTTGTAACGCCGCTACTGCCCAACACTGCCTCAGAGTCGCAATTCCTCTGCTATTCCTCCAAACACAGGACTGATTTGAATAATTTTCAGTAATCTAATTCAGGTTTTTAATTTGGTGTGCCAGCCAATGATGTAACACAGGGACTCTCAAGGGTAACATCAACCCAAGGAACAAAGCGAGACGGTTGAGACCTCGGCTGATGCGCTGCTTAGGCCGTCCTAA
>OMPJ01041881.1:0-25877 GCA_900312935.1 Carapus acus
ATGCCTCCAAACTCTTCTTCCAAGGAAACAAACCCCCCCTCCATCACTGTATTTTTATGTTTGTTTATGGTAATTTAACAACATGGATTTTCTTCAATTACAGTACATAACTGTGACTAAATGTGGGTTTACGGTAATTTAACAACATACAAATTTTGCAATACAGTATAATACAGTTTAATAACTACGGATGTTACTATTGTTTTACAGTATATTCCAGTATGTATCTTTTCACAACAGTAGCATAAAAATCTACAAATGTATCATTTGACATTCAATTCCTGATATACCACTAATACAAAGCACAGAGATCTAGACATCCAAAACAGTTTGTTGATTTTTTAAGATGGTATTCAACAATAGTCTTGCAATGTTTTGTCCTTTTTTTTGTCTTCTTTTTTTTAAATGCTATGGTTTGCAAATGCTTTTTTTCCTGACAAACTGGGGTTGACAATCAGCAAACAGTCTCAAGGAACCCCCACCCCCACCCCAAAAAACTATATCATTATTATTATCATTGTTGTTGTTATCTTTAAAAAAGAAAGAAAAGTTTCAATCAAACTGTCAAATGTAAAATCCTGAATGACAGGAAATGGCAAAAACATCATCTGCATCATAATGCATTATTACACGGCTTGAATGCTCGGTTCTGATTGGCCTTCATTGGTCACGTGAGCGGTCATTATTTTCGTTTATTACAAAAACATCATCTGCATTATAATGCATTATTACACGGCTTGTGTGAATGCTCGGTTCTGATTGGCCATTATTGGTCACGTGAGCGGTCATTATTTTCATATTATGACCGCTTGACTATCAATAACGGACCGCTGCGAAATCAGAGACTCAGAGTTGAACCTGCTGCATTCATATCAATCCGCACCAAAGCGTTTAGTTCCACTCTGGATTGTTTGCGTACTGTTGCCCGCGTCACGCTTCCTCAACATGAGCAATTTAAAAATCATTTTCGGCATATTTGGGAAGTATGAAACTTTCGATGCGTGGGTAAGTATGATACGTGTACTTCAAGCTGCGGTTACAAACACAAGTCGGTAGAAGTGACAGAAGCGCGAATGTAAAAGCAGAGTACCTGTAGCCATTACGGCACTATTTTCTTGCAAAGACGAAAGTATCGTAGCCTACACTTTTGCAGAAAAATGAAAGTAGCCTTGTTATGAACTATTTCTGACAACTGTATTATTCTCTAATGTTTTAAGCCGTGTAATAAACGCGATAATGCCCTTGTCGTTGGTCTTCCAATAAAAGAGCTAAGCAGAAGTTGAAGACAGTTGGACAGAGACCTTTCGTGCTCCTCAACTGCTCTTCCCTTGCAAGCATCAAAAGGTAATACTTTGATGCGGTCTGAGGTAGGCGAAGAGGCAATTTTGTGGAGTCTTGAGGATCGTGGCAGGGCTTCAAAATATACAAGGAGCCGATACCTGGTGGGGGAGAGTCTCAAGCCCAACAGTAACTCGGACAATGATTTGGCCTCCACCTCCTTCAGGAGGTTGTGAAAATAATAGCCCAGCAAGGTAAGGCTATTGGAGAATTAACAAAGGCAGTGCGGTAGCTTAACACCTTGAAAGCAAAGTTAGAATTACCAAATAGGAGCAGGCCACAAGTAACGCCTAGGTACACTGAAGATGGTCAGCCTATCAGTCTGAGATGTGAAGGGGTTGGGCACATGGCTACGCAATGTCCCACAAGTCGAGCTAAAACCTAGAAGAGGACAGCTGCCCCAGGTGTGTCGGGAAACGAGGGTCCTCGGTTGCTTTGAGCAAGGCAAAGCGGGGAAAGTCTGAAGACTCGCCACAGACCTTGACAAAGGAAAGGTTTTTGAGAAATGACGTCGGTAAATGCCCGGATGCTGACATTCAAATAGGTGACGTCCCCTTACAGTGCCTCATAGACACGGGAAGCCATGTTGGCACTTTGACAGAGAACGTTTTCAGGAACCATCACCACGGGGAAGATGTGGACATGCACTGCACTTCCAAATGGTTAAAAGTTACTGCTGCCAACAAGATACCACTGCCTTACTTGGGCTACACCGAGTTGGATATTCAAGTAATGGGAATAACGTTACCTGAATGTGGGTTCTTGATAATTTGAGATGGCAATAATGCAGAAACAGAGACAGAAAGGAGCTTGACGGAGCCCCACCTGGAATAATTGGAATGAATACTGCAAAACAGAGCAGAGAATTGATAACAACAGAGGTCAATGCAGCACTCAAAGGAAACCCAGATTCTCAGTGGAGAGAGACAGTTCAGAGAGTATAAGAAGCAGAACTAACAGAAAAGACAGCGATGGCTCGAGTATCACCAAGAGTCAAATGTCACTTACCTGTGCTGTCAGTGTCCACAGCTCATGCTCGAGGCCCAAGAAGAGACTTTAGGGGAACCTCCATGCTAGTGTTAGAACCAGGCAACACTCTATTTCCAGGTGGTGTTATTGTTGTGCCCACTGTAGTATCAGCCCATTGTCACAATTTTCCAGTTCAATTAATTAACTTTTCCCTGGACGATCTATGGCTCCTGAGCAAAGATAGACTAGGTGTTTTGACCCCACGTCAACATAAAAAACAAAAATTAACAAAAATAATCCTTATGAAGTTAGTTTCAGCGTATCTAAGCTACACATGAGGAAGTCAGTGTCAGTCAGAAGGGCCAAGGCAGTTCAAATGGGGATATGCAGGTCCTGTTTGAAAGACTAGTCATTGGTGGCACAAAGGAACAACAAGCCGAAGTGAAAAAGTTGTTACAGAAATACTGTATGTTGATGTTTTTGCAGTGCAACACAAAGACCTGGGATACACGGACCGCGTTCAACATGTAATCGCAGTAACAGACGAAGCCCCCATCAATCAGCCATACCGATGGATCCCACCAAATCAATACAAAGAGGTGAGAGAACACATCTCAGAACTGTTGAGGTAGGGTGTGATCCAAGAAAGTTCAAGTTCATATGCATCACCTATATTCTTGGTCCGCAAATCCGAAGGAAGTCTAAGACTATGCGTGGACTACAGGAAGCTGAACTTGAAAACAAGACGTGATGCCTGTCCAATACCATGTATTGATGAGAGTCTGGATGCACAAAGTTGTGTAGTTTTTCTCAAGCATTGACTTAGCAAGCGGATGCTACCAGGTGGCATTTCATGAAAAAGACTTTCGCAAAACTGCAGTCACAACACGTTTTGGCTTGTATGAATACGTACGCATGCTGTTTTGGGTTATGCAATGTCCCTACAACTTTTCAGTGCTTAATGTGAGCAACTATAAGTGACCTTGTTTTCCAGATCGTTCTTATGTATCTAGACGACCTGCTCGTGTTGTCAAAGACCTGTGAAGAACACCTTGAGGGACTGGAAACTGTCCTGCAGAGGCTAAAATAGACAGGCCTGAAAGTCAGTTGAAAAGTGTCACTTTCTGCACTCAGAGGTCAAATTCTTAGGCCATCAAGTGTCAGCTCGCGGCATAAGCACAGATCCTGAGAAAATAAGAGCTGTTAGGACCTGGCCCATCCCTTGCTCAGTAAAGGAGCTCAGCTCATTTCTAGGGTTCTGCAGTTACCAGAGGCGGTTTATTGAAGGGTTTTCATGGGTAGCAGGGCCACTGCATAATGTTATAAATGCTAGTGGCCGAGAGGGTAGTACAGCGAAGGCCAGAAAGTTCTCTCAATCTGCCTGGACACCTGAGTGTTCTGAGGCATTCCAAGTGTTCAAAGTCATGCTTACCAATGCACCCATATTAGGCTATGCAGACTTTCAGTTACCATTTAAATTGGAAACGGACACTAGCAACGTGGACCTAGTTGCTGTGTTGTATCAGGTTCAGGGTGGGGCAAAAAAGGTTATAGCATATGCAAGTCGTAGGCTCCGCAGGGCTGAAAAGAATAACAGGAATTACAGTAGCATGAAACTAGAGCTTCTCTCCTAAAATTAGGGGGTAACCGAAACTTGTCAAGTATCGGCCTGGTCGCTGTAGATGCCCTCCCCAGACAGACAGCGACAACAAAGACCGAACCCGATTCAGGGAATGCAGAGTTTGATGGTTGTCTAGCAATTTGTGACAGTCTTAGAGCAGGCACTGCAATAGACCCAGGGTTAGCAGCAGCAGGGGTTGAGTATGGTAGGGTAAGGGGGTAAGTGCTGTAGATCTAACTAGTGAGGACAGTGGTTTAGTCCAGAGCCATGTGACAACCCTCCCCACTTACACAAGGGCAAAGCTTCAGGCCGTTCAAGTATCAGAGCCCACTCTTGAAGTTATGAAAAAGCTCTGTGCAGGAAAGACAAGGTTTGTCATGCCCAGTCCAGTCCCTGTTGAAACAATGGCCTCGGTTGAGAGAAAAGGATGGACTCTTATACAAAGAGATTGAGGATGTGAACATTGGAAAATGTCACCAGTTGTTGTTACCCACCTGTCTCAAAGAAAAGATTCTTACCAGCGTACCAGATGGAACACCAAGGCGTGGAGCGGACTCTTGGACTTCTTCGACAACGCTGCTTCTGGGGAGGCATACATAAGGATGTTGAAAGTTGGATCAAGAACTGTCAAAGGTGCGTTCTAACAAAGTTGCCACAGCCCAAGGTGCATGCAACTCAAGATTCCGTTTTTAGCTACCCGTCCCTTGGAGGTAGTTGCTATGGACTACACACTTCTTGATTGGGCGAGTGATGGATGTGAAAATGTTCTTGTCCTAACAGATGTATTTACAAAGTTTAGCCAAGCCTTTCACACCAGGAATCAGAGAGCAGACACGACAGCTTCAGTAATTTTAAAGGAGTGGTTCATGAAATATGGGGTGCCTAAACGGTTACACTCGGATCAGGGCAGGAACTTCGAGAGTGCTGTAGTTGCTGAACTGTGCAGTTTGGATGGATTAAAGAGGACTCGCACCACACCCATTATCCACAAGGAAACCCCCAATGTGACAGGTTTAACTGAACTTTTCATGACCTTCTGCCAACCCTTCCACCAGAGAAAAAATGCTGTTGGCCAAAACAACTTTCTGAGGTAGTGTATGCTTATAATGTGACACCACACTCCTCGACAGGTTATTCTCCCTATTACATGTTGGTTGGCATATTGGTGTTAGAGGGTATGGTCCTTTAAACATCACAAGCTATGGCTGATGCTTAAGGGGTCACCAAGACATTGACTTCGGGCAGGGGAGAATGTAGCTAGGTGGACGAGAACCATCGGGCCAATGAGGAGATGGCTGCCCCCCCCCCCCTTGACCACTGGTGGGTGGGGTAATTGGCGCCCAAGTGACGTCACCACAGCGCGACACTCAAACGCTGGCAAGGTGGTCAGCTGGAAGTTGGAAGCTCCGTACACAGGATCGGCTGATATTTCCTCGCAATCCGGAGACGAGGTGTCCGCGGTGTTCCGGGATTAGGCGAAAGCGTTTTTACGGAGATAGCCCCACCTCAACTCTTCGGCGGGCTGTTCTTGGTGAGCAGATTGGCACCCCCCGCGTGAGTGTCGGTTAATAAGACTCCATGGTACAGAAGACAACTGGTGGGTACTCGATTTATTTTACATTTGTTTTGTTTAGGGGCAAGGCCACTGTTTTTGTTGTTTTTGGGATCTTCTGATGCCCTTAAGTTTTCTATTTGATCCTTGGTTGCCTCCAAATTTTCAGCTCGAGAATACTTTAGTTTTGTGGAGACAAAGAGTGACTTTTATTTGACATTCTTTTGTACGACCAAATGCTCTGTTGAAATACACACACACACACATATACAAATATATATACACTGTATATACTGTATGTAAAATATAAAAAAGTGCTGTTAAAAAAAAGTAGTAAAAATATCAAATCAGTTGTAGTAGTTTATTTCACCATTATTGCTTTAACAAGAATGATTTGCAATATCATTACAAGGCAGAATATGGAATTGGTGTTATGGTGTTGTTGGTGTATACAGTGTTGCAACCATGAGTTGAAATCATTCAACATCATATAACAAATCCAAGGCTTTGCTGGCTTTACATCGGAAGCAAAAGGTCAAGCTGTTTGCATGAGTGCAGCCAAAGATATCAGTTCACCAATGAGATCCTTCAGTAAGTCCCAGAAAGTGTGACGTGTAAGAATTGGAAATTCACGAGTTCTGACAAGCTCAGGTCAATATAACAGAAGGACATGGGATGCATCACCCCACCTACCTTCCTGCAGACATTCCATTTATGATAGTTTGGGAGGCCTGTAGAGAAGAGCCTACCACAGTACTAATGGAAGTGGGCTGACCAGATGCACTTGTCAGTGAGCTGCCGTCTCCTTTCAGGATGCCTGTGCACTTCCAATTGTCCATGTAATTAGCTGAGGAAGGACACACAATGACTTAATTATGTGATTCAGGAGAAAGAAAAAAGATCACCTATCTTTTCAGCTGATAATCATCAATTCTATTTTCCGTCTGCAGGGCATGATGTTCCCAGTTGTTTCACGATGAGCTGATTATTGTAAAATATCCTTGATTGTATCATATCATTGATCCTCTTAATTCTCTGCAACCACTTTGCTGCTTTCTTACATCTTAACGGTTCGATGTAAAATACTTAAAAAAAAATTGATTTTGAGGAGAGGGTTTTTTTCACCAATTTGTTCGACAACTGTATCTGGCACAGATCACTCCCGACTTTTTCCTACATTTGAAGCCAAAGGTGAGATGTTGCCTCACCCTTCCAAAGCCGCACACAGCCATCATCCCCAGAGGAGGCCAGCAGAGTGCTGGTAATATTCCAGCTCACACGCCACACCTGAGAGTTATGATTGTCAAATTGAGCCACAATCTGCACCTCAAACTTGGTTGGTCCTGAGGAAGTGGTTTCTTTTCTACCAAACAAATCCAAAACAAACCAAATTACGTCTGAGCTATAAATCAAATACACATTTGAAGCACTAACAGTGTAAAATATGAATACTAAAAGAAAGACACAAAAATAAAAACAATATACCAGCAGCTAAGACAAGTGGAACGTGGAAATGGCACAGTTGAGTTCAGAGTAATTTCAAAAATGCAGAGGGAATTTACCTTTGGGACAAATGAAGTACCATATTTTTCAGAATACCAGACACACTTTTTTCATAGTTCGACCAGGGGTGCCAATTAGAGTCAGATGCGACTTACAAGTGAAATTAATAAAATACATAATTTCATATGTCCGTTAGTGTTTCACTGACAACCAAGCCAGGGCTCTATAGGCACGGTTGTGTGTGCTTTCATCTATAACATCTACTACTCCTGTACCACAAAAATGTTCAACATAATGGTTATTTTGTAATTATCACAATCTAAGCACCACTTCCTCTTCTGCACAGAAGTACAGGCGGCCCTTCACCTACCACCGTAGTTGGAGGAGCTATTCAGAACCGACACAGATGATGAAGAATTCAATGGATTTAGGAACTTTGGAGCGAGATAGAGGGTTTGGTAAACTTGTTGGCTTGTTTTATATGCTAAAGTTATGCAAATAATAGTTATGTTAACATACCAGACATTTATTTAGTTTGTTGTCTATGCTTCAAGTAGCTGAGGAGCCATGAATCTATTAAGCCAGCGTACTGTACACCCGTTCAGCTTGTTTTTCTTTTTTCTATTCTTATTATTAACTGAAATTTCTGGTGAGATGAAAGCTCTGCCCATTGTTTCTTACCGCTAAAGACTGTTTTTTCCTCGTGACAATCGCCTAGTGCTTGCTAATGGGGGAAATATGTTAGGTCTCCGCTATGCTGTATCTTTGAAAGCACCTGAAGATGCGGTGCTGGCCAAAAGTATTGGCACCCTGCAATTCTGTCAGATAATGCTCAATCTCTCCCAGAAAATGATTGCAATTACAAATACTGCGATATTAAAATGCTCATTTATTTTGTCTTCAATGGAAAACCACAAAAAGAATAGTCAAAAAGCCAGATTGCATATACTGTAAATCCTAACCAAACATAAAAAAGGGGGTGGACAAAAAAATTGGCACCCTTTGAAAAATCATGTGATGCTTCTCTCATATGGCGTAATTAACAGCACCTCTTACTTACCTGTGGCACATGAAAGGTGCTGGCAATAACTAAACCACACTTGCAGCCAGTTAAAATGGATTAAAGTTGACTCAACCTCTATCCCGTGTCCTTGTGAAAAAAGAAAACAAAAGAAATAAGACCAAAGAACTGTCTAGGGACTTGAGAAGCAAAATTGTGAGGAAGCATGGGCAATTTCAAGGCTACAAGTCCATCTTCAAAAACATGAGTGTTCCTGTGTCTACCGTGCTCAGTGTCATCAAGAGGTTTAAAGCCCATGGCACTGTGGCTAACCTCCCTAGATGTGGACGGAAAAGAAAAATTGACGAGAGATTTCAAGGAAAGAATGAGCGGATGATGGATAAAGAACCTTGACTAACATCCAAACGAGTTCAAGCTGTCCTGCAGTCTGAGGGTACAACAGTGTCCCCCCGTACTATCCGTTGGCGTCTGAATGAAAAGGGACTCAATGGTAGGATACCCAGGAAGACCCCACTTTTGACCCAGAGGCATAAAAAAGCCAGGCTGGAGTTTGCCAAAACTTACCTGAGAAAGCCAAAAACATTTTGGAAGTATGTTCTCTAGTTAGATGATACAAAAGCAGAGCTTTTTGGGAAAAGGCATCAACATAGAGTTTACAGGAAAAAAACAAGGCCTTCAAAGAAAAGAAAACGGCCCCTACGTCAAACATGGCGGAGGTTCCCTGATGTTTTGGGGTTGCTTTGCTACCGCTGGACTGCTTGACCGTGTGCATAGCATTATGAAATCTGAAGACCACCAACAAATTTTGCAGTATAATGTAGGGCCCAGTGTGAGAAAGCTGGGTCTCCCTCAGAGGTCATAGGTCTTCCAGCAGGACAATGACCCAAAACACACTTCAAAAGGCACTAGAAAATGGTTTGAGAGAAAGCACTGGAGACCTGACCTGGCAGTTTGGAGAAGGCACCCTTCAAATCTCAGGGACCTGGAGCAGTTTGCCAAAGAATAATGGTCTAAAATTCCAGCAGAGCATTGTAAAAAACTCATCGATGGATAATGGAAGCAGTTGTTCGCAATTATTTTGTCTAATGGTTGTGCTAACAAGTATTAGGCTGTGGGTGCCAATACTTTTGTCCGGCCCATTTTTGGAGTTTTGTGTAAAATGCTAATTGATTTGACTTTTTTTCCATTCTCTTCTGTGTTTTTTCAATGCAAACAAAATAAATGAAGATAATAATACCAAAGTATTTGTAATTGCAATCATTTTCTGGAAGGAATTGAGCATTATCTGACAGAATTGCAGGGGTGCCAATACTTTTGGCCAGCACTGTAACGTCTGTTATAATTTGGCGCAATACAAATTGAATTGAATGTCAGATCTTGGTCTCAGATTTTGTTAAATGAATTCTCCCTTGAAAACGTGACTTACATTCTTGTATTATTATCATACTATATTTCTTCATTATTATGCATTTTTTGGCTGGTGGACATAGTGCATTATAAAAATCAAAATGTGCTACATGTGAGTTCTCAGAGATTGTAAAGATGAAATGGACACGATATCTCGCCCCTTAAATACGCACTCTTAACTGTAAAGAAATTAACATCACCTACTATACAGAAAATATAAAGTACAAGTCAGCATTGTAAATTTCTGTCAAATTTTAAGTTACCTGGAAAAATGTGCATAAAAACAATTAGTCACCTCAACGGTACCAGTTTAAAGATTCTGACATCTTTTGTAGCAATGGCAAGCACATGGAAAGTCCTTCCAAGGTTTGGAGCGAAGGCAATGTCATGCACTGCATCAGTGACAGTCATCAATGTCTCTGCTTTGGAGTATTTCCTTTTGGGCCACAGATGAGGAGAAAATCAGGAAAAACGATACATTTTATACAAGTAAATTTAATAAGGAATCTTAATAATAAGACGTGTGTACTGACCTTATATTTTCATTGTACTCATAAATTTGAACTTTTCCACCATTTGTGACATTGCCGTCGTCACTCCCCACTGCAAACATTGGAGGGTGGGCACGAGAGCTAGATTACAGCAAAGACAGTATTAGTTTAAAAATTTTTGGTGCCTACTCAGAAATTACATTCAGCACAAGAGAGCCCTTTCACAGTCGGTTCACTCTTGCAAGTTCAACTGAAGACGACGGCCGACATACCACTTCCCACGCAATCCCGCCCCAGATAAGTGGCAGAGGATGGATGGACGGAACCATTCCATACCCCGACATTTAGTGTCTCTCACCTCAATACTATATCAATAATTCTCTGTTAGTTCCTCCTGACTTGGGAACCTTCTCTCCCACCCTGTCTTTGGCCAACAGTCGCATTTGTTGGGACAGTCCATGACCTGTTACGGCAGTTATATTTTTTGTGATAGGTATATATTATATTATATATATATATATTTATCTATTTCAATTTCCTCATGTTTGCATTCATCTGTACCACTCACAACTCCCCATTATCGCGCCAAAGTTCCTCTCTAGCTGCCTTATGTGCTTTCTCATGGACCATACAGTGAGAAGGTGCATTCCTCCCTGACCTTCACTATACTTTGTCAGCAATTTATAGGCACAAATGCATGAGCTGCACTCTCTGTTGTATGGGGCCATACTGCTGCTGACTGATCGTAATCTCTAGCCCCATCCTTGTCTCAACAAGTCTCTCCCATATCTATCCCATACTCTATCCCGTGCCTCTACAGACAATATGAGATCATCACTTAACGTAATTTTTATGTATTTGGCTGGTTGGAGAAAGGAAGACTCAACCGAGAAAAGCCACATCTATCAAATCTGAAACCCTCGTCTAATCAATTAAAGCGCGAACCACTACACCACCATGTCATGGCATCGCAATTTCCTCAGGATGAAAATGTTTTTATTTTGACTTTTGACGCATAATCTCACCTGGAAGGGTTCCAAGAGATACAGCTGCAACTTAGTTTGCATGAGATCTCATGCTGCAGAGACCACTGGCTTAGATTCATTACATCAGGAGCTTCATAGATCCTGACGACTCCATCGGCTGAGCATGTAGTCAACATCAGGCCCATGTGCTTTGGGGCAAACTTCACATCAGTCACTGAGGTTCTGCTGTCAACTAGTGTGGTTCTCTTTATCTAAAAAATATCGATGACCAAAGATAATGTGTGAGAGTCATGACCACAGACAAATATTGAAATATCTCCATGATTCGACGTATGTGAATTACAATTGCCAACAGGATGCATGACAGAACTAGCAAATGACACAAGCTCAGCAATATAATATGCATCAACAGTACAGAGTGTCAATAATGGCTTACAAGTTGGCTTTCTTCATGCTAAATCAATACTGCACATGACACATATGATTTACAATGTAGAATTTATAGAGGAATTGCATATAATGTTTTCAAAATACACACTTATGGCAATTATTCTGGAAAACTGAACAAACCCAATGACTAAGGCTTCTTTGTTTGTCATTCGATTCCCCCACAATCTCTTCCCACACAGCTGCCGTCCTGTCAAAGGAACAAGAGGCAAGAACTTGACCAAACTCCGGATGGGCCCAGGTTACTCTCCACACCGATCCACTGTGTGTCTGCAAACAGAAAATTATGGTAAGACAGTTAACGTTTACCATGATTCCAAAAAGGTGGCCATAATCAAAATGCATCACTCTGGATTTCACTGGGGATAGTGGTTCAGAATGCTGCTGCACGTGTATTGACAGGAGCTAAGAAGTCAATTTAATGACTTAATTCAATGTAATTTTAAGAAAGGAGACCACATCTCTCCTGTGTTAGCATCTCTGCACTGGCTGCCTATAAAGTCAAGAATAGAATTAAAAATCCTTTTCCTCACCTACAAGGCTCTTGATGATCAGGCACCATCGCATTTTAAGGAAATGATGGTGCCTTATCATCCATCCAGAACTCTGCAATCCCAAAATGCAGGGCTACTTACAATCCCTACAATCAGTAGAAGTAAAATGGGAGGCAGAGCTTTCAAGGATCAGGCTCCTCTCCGATGGAAACATCTTCCAGTTTGTCTTTTTTCAGCATCTTTCCTTTCCTCCTCCTTTCTCCTCTTCCTCACCTGTATACATCCATGCCTGAGTAATGCATGTCACTGGGTCGGCTTTTTCCCCCCCGAGGTCTTTGTGTCTCGTGTCTCTATCCGCAGGATTGCAGACAGAGCATGACTGGCGGTGACTGACGCGCAGCAGTGATGACGGATTGACGAAGCGCCCAGGCCATGCTCCTGATCCACATGCTGTGTGTATATTTACATTAAGTTTATATGATAGATTCAATTGCTCCTGCTGCTGAGTTGACCACCCACCTGTTGCCCGGCCTTCCAGAGGTTCCTTCCCTTGAGGGAAGGTCTCTACTCGCCACTGTCGCTAATAGGGGATGTGTTGAGTGTCTGCGTGTCCATCCCATAGCCCCTGAGTGTTAACATGCTGAGGAGCACTACCTGCTCCATCCTGTAAAGCGCCTTGAGATAACTCCTGTTATGATTTGGCACTATACAAATTAAATTAAATTGAATTAAATTGTATTACCCCTCTCTCTCTCCATCTGTGTGTGTGTGTGTGTGTGTCTGTGCGTGCGTGCGTGCGTGCATGCGCCCACCCACAGCCTGGCCTGCCCAAAGTTTTTCCTTGCCATTGTCAACAAGTGCTTGGTAATGGGGGAATGTGTTGAGTCTCTGTCTGTAACTCTACTAGAGTCTGATCTTTACCTGCTCTATCTTGGAAAGCGCCTTGAGATAATTTCTGTTATGATTTGGTTCTATACAAATAAAACTGAATTATCCAGTCCCTGACCCATTGGTTGTAACAATTAGCTTAGCTGAGTTACAAAGTCACGATTTTGCAAAAGAGAGCCAATGTGAAATACTCATAATGAATCATCATTGCAAGTCCACGCACGCCACCTTCATCGTTCTGATTGGACTTCCATCCAACATGACAAATGTGTCAGGAAAACACTGTTGGGATGGAGGTGTTTGAGTTTGTGGAATCCTGAGGTGAAAGTCGTGGATCTGAAGATCTGAAGTTTTAATACTTCTCCAAATCCACCCCAACAAGGAATATGGACGCCAAACTGCAGCCTGTCTGCCCGAGGTTTCTTCCCACTTCTGGGGGCCTCATTTACTAACTGTGCTCAGAAAAGCTTCTATTTTCGATCGTGGACGAAACAAATGTACAAAAAAATCTGCAATTGCTAAACATGCATAAACCGATCACACGCACAAATGTACGCAATCGGCGATGATAGCTATCACCTGTGCGCAACTGCCTCGCTCGTGCACGTTTTGAGTCATTTGCATGAAGAAACGCCCTCAATTGACCATTTATGGTAGGGACAATCCCCCTCTAAACACGCTACTGAATATTCTCCTCCAAACCGGTAACATGAAGAAAAAGGCAAAGAGGAGGAACTTTTCAGGCACTGAAGTAGAGGTTTTTGTAAGCAAAGTAGAGGACCACCAGCAAAAATTGTTTGGGATGTCAAATTCAAGTATGTCTTCAAGAACCAAAACTGCAGCTCGGAAGAAGATGACAACAGCCGTAAACGCTGTTTGATCGGCCGAGAGATCGGGGGAAGAAATTTTCAAAAATGGTTCCACATCAAGTTCGCTGCTTAAAAGCCCGTTGCAGCCCACAAAAAAGAAACACCTCCTACTGGAGGCGCTCACCCACACAGCTGTTTCACAAAATAAACGAGTCATGTGTTCCTCCGGGCCATCGGCCAACGTTCACAAGAGCCATACTGGAACCGCAAATTATCTGTGTATACACAGAATGATTTCCTTTCCCATCAAGATACTTAAATTCATTATGTGATGGTCCCTTGAGAGCGAAATGTGTACAATCTAGAGCACCTATGATGTTGTTTGAGATGGACTGATACTCTGTATGGACTCTATTTGTAGTTTCACTGTTCTACCACTGGATGTTGTGCTTAAGCGTGCTAAGAGGCATGCGTAGGTTTACACACGTTTCTAAGCACATGTTCGAATTGGTAAATGTCATAATTTGCCTTAGAATTTATCTACTTAATTTATTAACGTGCGCACGCACGGTTGATAAATGGGGCCCCAGGGGCGTTCTTCCTCACCACCATCGCCTGGTGCTCGCTAATGGGGGGAATGTGTTGGGTCTCTATCTGTAACTTTATCTTTGAAGGGGCCTTGAAGTGACAATAAATAAAATTGAATTGAAATGACATGTGTTTCATTTGAGAAAAGTCTGAGCGCCGAAGAAATGTTTCCTTTGTATTAGAGTGTGGCCTTGCAAGGCAACGGAACGTTTGCAGGACAATCCGGTGCATTACATGCTATCTTCAGAGTATCTCCTGAAATTAGATAAATCCTCTTGTAATGTCCGCAAGATACCTTCCAGCTGGCGGTGCAATGCCACGCTCCGTTCTCGCTCTTGTCCCAGACCTAGGGAATACGGGGGTCGTTTTAATCCTCAGTTTTACATAGTGTTGATGTTTCACTTTTCAACCGACTCACAAACAGGACTTTCGTTAATATGAAGTACTACATTTTAACCTAGTCAAAGGTCTAGCTGATGGCAATCGTACTAATTTCAATCGTAATGTCAAAACATCATTGTTATTCGGGTTACACATAGAGTAAAATCATCCTCTAACAACTGCAGCAAATGCTAGTGCTAACAAAGACTGGTCACCCTTAAAGTTTTACCTTGACACTCTGATCACTTGAGCAAGTGGCCATTCGTCGCCCGTGGAAATCATACGACACATCGTGGATAAGGTCTTTATGATCCGCGGCAACGCTGCGTGCTACAAACATTGTGGCGACAAGACACGTTGCAAACGGGATAATGCAGCCGAGGTAGCCGTTGAGAGTTGCCAACAGTCGTGACACCCTGGCCTCAGTGCGTTGCCGGTTGGTGTCATTCTTCTTCTTCTCCTCTTCCTCCTCCTCCTCCCCTTCCTCCTCCTCTTTCTTCTCCTTATGGGGTTTTAGAGCGGTTGGCAAAATACGTTTTGGTGCATTACCGCCACCAGCTGGTATGGAGTGTGGATCGGGATTTCTAACTTCATTGTACTAATTCCGATTAAGAAGGAGAGAAAAAGAGAAAAGGAAAGAGAGAGAAAAAAAAAACATACATCAAGGTAGTTTTGGACTAATAACTCAATGTCATATCCTCGTTATCAAATTGGTCCCTCTAAGATACTGCAGTAATGCATTGAAACATTTCTCATTTGAACTTCTTTGTAAAATGTCTTTTAAGTCCAATCTCAACTTAAGTTTCCTAAGGTTCAAAATTAGTTCCCTTCTTTCATCATTGTATTTTGGACAATTCAGTATAACGTGTTCTATGGTTTCCTGTGAGTCACACCAGTCACAGTTACCTGATGTATGTTTCTTTCCTTTAAAGAGTGTGCTATTCAGTCCTGTGTGTCCTAATCGAAGTCTTGAAATTATGGTTTCCTCTCTATGTGATCTTGCTGGTCTAGTCTTTGACTTCTGTAAAACCATCTCCCTGTCCTCTCCTCTTCCCATTGCTTTTGCCACCTTTCTTTTAACTTGTGCTTAATTTCGGATTTCATTTCTGTTTGACTAAAAGGAACTTGTACATCAATGCGACCTCTTCTTGTGGCTTCTTTTGCATACCTGTCAGCTGTTTCATTCCCATTTAATCCTACATGCGCTGGTATCATAAAAATGTTATGTTCAATCCCATCCTTTGAATTCTAAATATTGTTTGTTGTTTTTCAATGAAAATGCCGTTTTTGCTGTCTGAATGTCCGTACTTCATGCTGATCAATGATGAGCTGGAGTCAGAGCATGTTACAGATTTCAATGGCCTGACCTCGTAAACCCATTCAACTGCAGATAGTAATGCCATCGTCTCTCCTGTGTATACAGATAATTCGTCAGTGATTCTTTTGCACCCATCAATGTTATACTCCGGAATTATGACTGAAATACCCATTCTGTTAGTTGAACTTTCAGATGCGTCATTATATATTTGAATGTAATCATAGTAGTTATTTCCCAAATAATCTTTCATCAAATGTGGATGTAAATTGAGTTCCTTTTCTTTGTTCTTTCTGTGGAGCAGTATGAAGTCCACATTAGGTTCAGGCATTATCCACTATTGGCTGCACCATTGAGAGTGGGACTGTTGGAATGATGTTTATTGTTGTTATTTCAATATCTTTTGCTTTTTCTTCTATTATCCACCCAAAGCTTTTTGTTTCTTTTCTCTCCTTTTCCCAACACTGCTCCAGTATATCTAATGTTGGATGATCTTTATGCCCTTTAAGTTATCCCAGTATGTTCGTGCTAGTTGTTCTCTTCTTTGTTCCAATGGCATTTCTCCCATCTCTACTTGAATTGCCGATGTTGGGGTTGTTCTTATTGCCCCCGTTCACAGTCTCATATTGAATATTGTCTAAAAGGACCATTGCGCTGCAGATCCAAACATAATGCTCCCGTAGTCTAACACTAATCTTATCAGTCCTCTGTATATGGTCTTTAATGCTACTCTGTCCGACCCTCACTCATTTCCTACCAGACATCTCGTAATATTCAAAGCCTTCTTACATTTATCAATAACCTTTTCAATATGCACCATCCACGTAATTTTTTCATCTAGCCACATTCCCAAAATAATTGTTTCACCCTTTCCAGTTCTTGATTGTATAATTTCAGTTTTATGTCGCTGCTGATTCTTTCCCTTGTGAAGAACATTGTCTTTGTTTTCTCTACTGAGAATTTTAACACCCACTTAATTGACCATTCTTCTATTTTGCTCATGGCCTGTTGAACTTTGTTAACTACAGTATATATTCCACATTTCCACCTCTCCTCCAAATTGCCCCATCATCCGCAAAAAGGGAAAACCCTGTCCCCCTCTCCAAATTAAGAAAAACATCATTCATCATAATTGAAAATAATAAGGGACTTATTATACTGCCTTGCGGTGCTCCATTCTCCACCACAAAGTCTCTTGATAAGCTGTTCCCTATCCTTACTTGGATTCACCTTTCAAATAAAAAGTCTTCATACATCTATACATCTGTTCACTTACCCCCAATTGACTCAGTTTAATTAACATTCCCTATTTCCACATGATATCATATGCTTTTTCAATGTCAAAAAAGATGGCCACTACAGTACAGTTTCCCTATTAATTTGTGCCCTCCTTGTTTTGTGTTCCAGACATAAAGCTGGGTCCATGGTGCTTCTTCCTTTCCTGAATCCGCTCTGATATCTTGCTATATACCCATTCTTCTCTATAAAATATGTAAGATTCAAGATTTAAGATTCAAAGCTTTATTGTCATATGCCATAAAATATGGCATATTCTATCTATCTATCTATCTATCTATCTATCTATCTATCTATCTATCTATCTATCTATCTATCTATCTATATCAGGGGTGCCCACACTTTCTTGACCACTGCTGAATACAACACTTTTTTTGTCCTTACCTTACTCTGTTGACTTGCACTGAATGTAACCAGCCAGAGACGCATAATCTGGACAGTAGCTGCTGACAGCTAGCCTCAAGCACACTTCCAAATGATCATCAGTCATGGTGGAACGGTACTTGAACTTGATGATCTTCAAGTGAGAAAAGGCTGACTCACATGAATAAGTTGAGCCGAATAATGCAGTCAAACAGGTTGCACATTTCCTCATGTTGGGGTATTCTGTGAGTAAGCACAAGAATTGCCCATGAGCTTTAGACTTCTATATTGGCTTGAAATATCAAAATCTCCTCCTCTACTACAGTAGAATTCAGGTCAAAGACAGTTGCCATTTTTGATTTGAGTGAAACAACCCCAGCATCTTCCTGAAAGGGGTAGCACATGAACGTAGCGATTAGCCATGTGCTAGAGCAAAGTCTTGAAATAGTTTGTCAAACTCTGACAGACAATTTTCAATCTGTTCTGTGCAGCGCACACCGTCAAGCTGCACACATGACTTCCCTTGTGTCTCCAACTCCAACACAAGTTTTTTTCAAAGTTTGCCAAATCATGACGCTACAGCTTTGAGGAGAAATGTCGCATTTTTTGTTTGAAAGCATTAATTGAGCTGTTGGTTGAGCATGTTGGTTTTCCTGAGGGCATATTTAAGTTCTGTAATTGTAAATGGTACATTTCATATATAATTTCTATCTTCATTTATTTCCAGTAACGTGTTATGTACGGGATAATGTACGCGTCGGAGGTGATTATCTGCAACAATGACCGACGACAAGGGCATTATCGCGCTTATTACACGGCTTAAAACATAAACGAATAATACAGTTGTCAGAAATAGTTCATAACAAGGCTACTTTCATTTTTCTGCATGAGTGTAGGCTACGATATTTTCGCCTCCGCAAGAAAATGGCTTAAAACGGCTTAAAACTAATGTTTTAAGCCGTGGAATAAGCGCGATAATGCCCTTGTACTTATTGTGACTTCCCTCCCTCTTGTCCCCTCTTCACGAGTGTTATTTGAGCTATGCACCTTGATAAAAGTATGTGCCAACATGTCTGCTTTTGCCTCATCTGATACAGCAGTTTTTCCCACTATCAACCAGAACTGAGAAAAACTCTTTTTATCCCATTCATTCTTTTTATCATTCTCCGTACTTTAGTTGTGTCTTGTTTCTTTTCCAATTGAATCGCAAAATTTCCTCTAAAAGACTGTCTTTGTACTTTTATCTGTTTTCCTCACATTAGCTTGCAGTCTTTTATATTCAATAAGAGCCTGGAGATTATGGGTTCTTTTTAACACTTTAAATGCTTTATTTCAGGATTTTATTGCATTTTCACATTCTTTTGTCCATCAAGGCACAATTTTCTTTTCATTCTTACCTCCTTTCCTTTGAATTGCTTGCTTTGCTGCTCCTAGGATAGTTTTGAGGGTGCGTCCTGGTATTCAGGGCGGAGAGGTTAAGAGATTAAAAATGTTGCAAATGTTTTCAACAAGTAATACGTCCGGTGCCTAGGGCGAGATTTAATACCCAGGGCGACAGGACCTTCTCTGTGGCTGGGCCAAAGCTTTGGCACGCTTTGCCTCCCCGGGTCAAGCCAGCTCCCTCGCTGGAGAGCTTTCAGTCTCGTCTTAAGACCCATTTTTATTCTCTAGCTTTTAACATCACGAGAGTTGTGTGGTCCGCTGTTTTTTTCAATATTTATTCATTTTATTTATTTGTTTATTGGTCATTTTTTTGCTTTTATGTACAGCACTGTTTTATGCTTCTCTTTTTTATGCTTTTGTTGTACAGCACTTTGGAAACTTTTCTGTTTATAAAATGTGCTATATAAATAAAGTGGATTGGATTGGATTTACAGAGACAGGTTTAATTCATCAACATCTTGATTATTATCAATATATTGCATTTTTTCATTGCACAACTGCTTGAATTTGTCCCAGTCCGCGCTGCAGAGAGCTTATCTTCCAATCTGTGATTTCCCTGCTCTTCTCCATCCATTCCTATTTCAGTCATTATTGGGTTATGGTCACTTCCTATTGTTGTGTCCCACATGATTTCCCAATTGCAATTACCTGCCATTGCTTCTGATACTCAAGTCAGATCAATAGCTGATTCATTATTATTTCCCACATTGATTCTTGTTCCATACTCATCATTCAGGCAAACTACATTTTTAATTTCCGTCAGTTCTTCAATTACCTCCCCATTTCTATCATTATGGCTACCCCATAATGTGCTATGTGCATCAAAATCAACACACCAAACTACTTTTCCTTCTAGGTGTACAGCTATTTCCTCCAATAATTCTAGGAATAACCTCTTATATGGATTGTAAAAGTTAACTGTTCTCACAACCTCATTTTTTTACCCATATTTTAATTGCAATCATTTCACAGTTTTTTCCCTTTTCCATCACTCTATACTGTATTTCTTGCTTTACAAATATCATGCACCCTCCCCCATTTCCCTCTGTCCTATCTCTGCGTATGCTATTAAACCCTTTAATCACAAAATCTAGTGGTGGTTTCATCCATGTCTCTTGAATACATATTATTTCTGGTTTCATGCAGAGACCCTCAATAAATCCTTTGAGCTCCTGTCCATTTGTCATTAAACTCCTTGCATTCCATTGCAGAATAAACAAAAATCCTGTATCCAGTGACCCCTAGTTTCCCATCTGCCTCAAGTCCTTTATTGATCTGTTCCCATGATACATCTTTTAATGCTAAAAATCTTTCAGCTCCCCTCACAATTATTTTTATTTTTCTGTTTTGTGTTTGACTTGACTGTGCAATTGATTACAGTACATAAGCTATGAACAAAATCAGTTTCTCCACGTTTATTTCTGTATTAGTTTGTGTTCTCTGAGTTCCCCCTGATCTTGATTCTTGATTGCTGTTGCCTGTTTTCTCTATTCCCTTATGCACTTGTACTTTCTTCACTGCTTCAGAGTAACTAATATTGTTGACCATTTTTACTTGTTGAATTTCCACTGTTCTTTTCCTCACTTCACACCCACCATATGTCACCCTGTGCTGTTCACCACAGTTACAACATTTAGCCTGTATATCCCCCTGCATCCTATTGCTATATGCCTGTACCGGCATTTGTAACATCTCAGTGGCGGAGGAACATAAGGTCTGACAAGGAAAACCATAAAACCCACCTTTATTTTTTCTGGTATCACCGATCCCTGTCAACTCTCTCCCCATTTATTGTTTTAATTAGTCTTTTTAATCTCTTAACCTCTCCGCCCTGAATACCTTGTTGGAGTTTTTCCACATCCTCACCTAGAGGAATTCCTGTTCTCACCCCCCGTGCAACCTTGTTCTCACCCAGCACTCGTCGTTCACAAACTTTCTTTTTGCAAATGTTTTCAACAAGTAATACTTTATTTTTCTGTTCTTGATTTTTACACTTTATCAGTAAGCTCCCATCTCAGAGAACCTTTGCCATTTCTATGTCCCCTACCTTCTTTCTTAGTTCCCTAGATAGAGCTGAAGGGCTTAGATTCACCTGTTCATCCTCTTTCCTGAATTTCAGAATTATCTTAAATTCCTCCCTGTCCACCTTCCTATGGACAAGCTGGTTTTCTTCATCAGAGCTACATTCCTCCAACTCTCTTTTATTTCCATGGTTAGCTTACCAGTTCGCTCTATCCTCCTTGTCCTGCCTCCCGTTTGTTTTACTTCACCCTCTTCCATGAACAACCTGAGTCCAGTCATCGAACTCCATAACGTCCTCGTCATCGACAACCTGTCCAGTCATCCCGATCCAGTCAAAAACCAGCTTATGCCAGCCGCTTTCCTCGTAGTTTGAGTCTCGCGCCACTCTGCCACCATCCGCTTCTTTCACCATCCGTCGATTTTCCAATCCGCGGTTGGTGTCATGCGCACTAGCATCTGCTCTGAGAGCCGATGCTTTATGGTGAATCAGAGGAGCAAACTCCCATCACCCGAGAGCTGGCTCCGACTTTTTTTCGCTGCTCAGTGATATAAACCAGATTGCTCCAAAACAGATGACCCCAGCCAAACAGCAAACTACGTCCACGGAGTAGGCTAAAATGATTGACACTGATTTTCAGCCGTTTTCCATTGTGGAGGACAACGTTTTCAAAGTTCAGTTAAAGCATTAAATCCACATATACCCTATCCAACAGAAAAACACTGTCTAAAGCAGTGGTTCTTAACCTGGGTTTGATCGAACGGTAGGAGTTTGATGAGTCAGTCTCAGGGGTTTGGCGGAGGTCAAGACACACTCCCAAAACACATGATTGGTGACACGATGACACGCTCCGCTTGGCCATTGTAACAAGGGTTCGGTGAAAGCGCATATGAAACTGGTGAGGTGCAGTATCTCGAACAAGGTTAAGAACCTCTTGTATAAAGTAATGATCCACAAACTGTATGAAACAGAATGTGTATGATTTTAAGAGAGGGTGGACGAAAGCTCCATCAGTTTGCCAGATAACTGACTGCTGGATTAAAAGTTTGATTAAGACAATAAACAAAAGTAACATTGCTTGCTTTTGTAACATAAAAACATAGAAAATTAGACCACCATGATACTTCTCATAAATACATTGAAAAGATGAATGCTTTGTAAGTCGACCCTTTGTAAGTAAATTACAAAGGGTCGACTTACAAAGCATTCATCTTTGTCAAATTATGCTACGACAGGGGTCACCAACCTTTTTGAAGCCAAGGGCGACCTCATGGAAAATGAGTCACACGAAGGGCTATCAGTTTGATATGCTCCTCTGAAATAACAGCTTTTCTCCATTTGCCCTGAGTTATTAATAATGATCAATGATACTCATCTATGTGAAGACACTTATTACGTTTATGATTTCTAACAACAATTATCAACAATGACAACAAGGTGGGAAACAGATATCAGTATTCAGAACTTTATTTCTATTAATCTCAGTAACTGTTAAATTTTCAAATGATCACTTGCATACTCCATTTAATAGAAAAATGTCCCATTTCCAATAGCCACCGACGAGCCTTTTAAACAAATGTGAACTATTTTGCATTATGTTTCAAAAAGTTAGCAATTATGTAATGTTAAAGAAAATCAATTTACATATTTTAAAAGAAAAACTTGACACATTTTGAACTAATGACCAAATCTACAGCATTTTTGGATAAATTTCGGATAAAAACCAACAGCTCCGCTGTACTGCTGCTGTTCACGGACTGGTCGCACTGGATGCTAAATAACCTACACCTCGCATGATTCTGGTCCAGCTGATCGGTCAAGTTAGCGGAGATTAGATCGGTTTCATTTTTCTCTTTTTGAAGTACAATGTCAGCAACTTCTCCGTCTGAAAACTACTCCGTCTGAAAACGCCCCCATCTTCTTGATCAGAGAAGAAGCTGCTCTCTAAGTGACTTTTTCACCAGCTTTTTTGGCCTGCAGTGACGTCACCACTGTCGCTCCGCATGTGAGACACATTTTTAGGATACTGTCATTTTAAAATCTGCACAAATGTCAGTTTTAAAAATAGCAGCAGAATAAAATACAATTTTAGACACAGCTCACTGGTACGTGGTGCTTTTTTTTAGAAGAGGCCCACGGGCACCTAATGTGGTCCTTGCAAGCGATCTGGCGCCCATGGGCACCGTGTTGGTGACCTCTGTCCTACGATATTAGGGTACAGATGAAAATAAATCAAGAGCAGGGTGGGAGCCGAAAGAGCCGGCTCTTCAATGGGAGCTGTGCCACAAAAGCTGTCTCTTTGAAAAGAGCCAAATTTCTGATCACTTTTCGTGGCACACTTTGAGTAGGCTTTGATTTTGGCCACTTGGAGCGCTGCACATGTGCACCTTGTAATGTATGTACGAGAACTGTCAGGTTAAGAGGTTAAAACACCATAAGACAAAATATACACAATTTGGTTTTCTACAACCTCATTTTGCTTGGACCAGACAATCATATTGGCTTAAATTCGAGGCTCAACTCTTCCTCCTCCATTTTCGACTGCTCTTTTACGGCAGGGGTGCCCAACCTTTTTGGGCTTGGGAGCTACTTTCAAAATGGCCAAGTCAAACATATCACAATTTTTTCTATCTATCTATCTATCTATCTATCTATCTATCTATCTATCTATCTATCTATCTATCTATCTATCTATCTATCTATCTATCTATCTATAGCCTGAACAATGGAGTGCAGGTGCAATAGATGTAGGGCATACAAAAATGAAAAATACAATACAGGCTGAAAATAGATTGTGTCAACTCAATATGAACAAAATGAAGGGACAATACACTACAGCAACAAGATACAGCTGTTGCTGCCACCTGGAAAGATGCTCCACAAATCAGTTCACTTTTTGAAATATCCTCTCATCTTTTTTATTTAGTTTCATCAGCTATCATGCCAAAAAATCTTTTCCTCTCTGATCTCAGTCCAAACCATTTCTCCTTAATAACTCAAATCGTCATTCTGTTCTTGTGGTCTTTGCATTGTGAAAGGAAGCTAATCTCCTCTTAACAAGTTTGTCATGGTTAATGAATGTCATAACAATTTCCCTTGAGGTTCCCTTGATATTGGACTTCTCAGATTCATCATGTCCACTTTGTGCTATGTTTTGTGCAGCTACAAGTAACAGCACTTCCCTACTGTTTTCAATTCAATTGAATTCAATTGAATTCAATTCAGTCTTATTTGTATAGCACCAAATCAATACAGAAGTTGTCTCAATACAAAGATGAAGCATTTAGAGCTTCCCAACATTTAAACCTTTACACCCATTAAAATTAACACATGGAGACCCAACATTTTCCTCATTAGCAAGCACTTGGCAACGGTGGCGAGGAAAAGTTCTCCTTTAACGGGAAGAAACATCGGGCAGACCATGTTGCAGGGGGGCAGCCATCTTCCTTGACTAGTTGGAAGTGTTGGGCAGTAGCGGCGTTACAAGTAGCGGCGTTACTAGCTTAACTACATTTCTCAGTAGCATTGTCATAACGTCGCTGTTTTCTAAATCAAATAGCTTTTAAGTGGTGAAACTGTTTTACTGATCAAATAGCACGGTAGCGTCCGCAGAAGCTATGTTTTCCCAGGTATTTCTAAACCTCAAACGCAGCGGAGCTTTTACTGTCTTTTTTTTTCTTGCTTTATTTAAACAGATGGGAGCACGGACCTGCACATGCATGTGTTGCCAACAGACGTGATTTCGTGTCACGTCACACACCTGTCCTGCTGCTGATGGGAAATTTTCTGCAACGAGCAACGAGTGTACAAGTGAAGAGGATGACAGAGGAGGTGGGAGAGAGTTCCCTACCTTGATAAGTTTATGACTTTGACTGAATCATCAGAGAAAAAATATGTGTTCAGATGCTTACTCTAGAATCCCAAAACGAAGCTGCTCTCAACGTCCAAGACGACAAACATAAATTTAAGGACACATGTTCAGGTGATTCCCGAAGCTAATACAACAATTGCCAGCTAAGATAATAATTGCAATTCAGTCAGTAGCATCGGCACCTAAGTTGAATTTTGGGAAGAAGAGGAATTAGTGACATACATTAAGGCAGTGCTTCTCAAATAGTGGGCTCCCCCAGGGGGGCGCGATGCGATGCCAGGGGGGGCGCGTGTGACCCCGGGAACATGTTTTTTTTTTTTTTTTTTTTTTTGCCGTACTAGAATAAAGTGTAATTGCACTTCCACTACAGTAGTTGGCAGTGGCGCTCTCATTGTCAGAGTGTGCGCAGAGAGTATTAGCTCTATGGTGTAGGGTTTTTTACCAGGAATGAAAAGAAAGGCGGAGAGAGACGAAGATAATGAGAAATGAAAGTCACCCGAAAGCTAAGACGAGGGAATATGACGAAGCGTATGTAGCGCATGCCTTCACTGTGACTACAGTGGGAGACGAGTTAAGACCGGTGTGTTTACTGGCAGTCTGGCAGCGGTCAAGCATAAAGCCAAATAAATTAGGCGCCACTTAAATACATTACAACCCAATCACGCTGACAAGCCGCTCGAGTTTTTTCAACGAAAACGTATATTGCGTAAATTAACGTAACGTAAATTGCATTGATTTTTGTTATGTAGGTGAAAGTTTTTTACATACTGTGCTCCTGAGTTAACGTTGCTGAACTGAATTTGAATTTGTTATTATTTATTGATTATATTTCATTTTATTTTTCAGTATCAAGTGGTGCAGTAAATCGGTCAAAAATGTTTACAGTTTAAACAAGGATTTCCTTTTTTTGATTTCAGGCAAATTGATGCACTTAAAATCTTTTCTGTTACAGACTAAAAACAATATTAATAAAGTTATTTTTGTTGTAAGTTGAACTATATTTCTTTCTTTTTTGTTTTCTTTAATATTAATAAGGATATAATTTTATGCAGAGGTGTACTTATAACAGTTTTA
>OMPJ01041887.1:0-13965 GCA_900312935.1 Carapus acus
TTAGCTTTTAAATTTCCAGGCTGCTCTCGATCTACCGGTCGATTTACGTTCCTACCCTCACCTATGGTCATGAACTTTGGGTCATGACCGAAAGGACAAGATCTCGGGTACAGGCAGACGAAATGAGTTTCCTCCGTAGGGTGGCGGGACGCACTCTCCGAGATAGGGTGAGGAGTTCTGCCACCCGGGAGGAGCTCAGAGTAGAGCCGCTTCTCCTCCACATCGAGAGGAGCCAGCTGAGGTGGTTCGGGCATCTAAACCGGATGCCTCCCGGACGCCTCCCTAAGGAGGTATTCTGGGCATGTCCAACTGGGAAGAGGTCGCGAGGGAGACCCAGGACGTGCTGGAGGGACTATGTCTCCCAGCTGGCCTGGGAACACCTCTGGGTTCTCCCAGAGAAGCTGGAGGAGGTGTCCAGGGAGTGGGAAGTCTGGGCTTCCCTTCTGAGACTGCTGCCGCCGCAACCCAGCCCCGGATTAACGGCAGAAGATGGATGGATGGATGCCACTGATGCTCTGGCAACTGCCAATGATGCCGTAGCAGCTGCCACTGATGCCGTAGCAGCTGCCGGAAGCTGCCACTGATTTGTGGCATGCCACCAGAAGCTGCCACAACTACATGCCGCTGCCTCGATTTGCGCTTGCCCCTGCTGGTAAGATTAGTACACGTAAGCATGACATTATTTACAGTATAATTGCTCAAGTATTATTACTGCACCTCCCCATATTTTTATGTGCAAGAGATTCCAAGATAAAAATCTTGTGTAGGACGTGTTCAGTACAATGACTGCTCTTGGATAGAAGCTGTCTCTCATTCTGTTAGTTCTTGCCCTTATCCTTTTATTTTGATTTTAGGGCCCTCAGCTCTTTCCTGAGCTGGAAGATCTTAGTCTCATGCTAGTTTGGCCTGGCACTGCTCTAAACCCTCTGTTGTTTGATGCCAAATCTTGAAGCGCCAATGCAAATGATCAGCATGCTCATCAGCTGTGGTCGCTCATCAACCTCCCCTCGGTGGATCTGGGTTGGCATCAACATCCTCGTCAAACTGGCACCATTCTACCCCTTGTTCGCAGCTGGCCATAAGTACCAGCGCCGTTCACCCTTTCCTGGATGTCACTGGAATGGCCAGTCATGGTAGATTTTTAAGCACCCTGAAGGTGCAGCTTGAACACATCCTGAGTGAAGGACCCAGCATCATAAGATGTTTTGGGTCGTTGATCTTCAGATACCCCCACCTTGGCAAACCAACCAAGGTCAATCAGGCCCGGGTTTGTGTCTAAGCAGCGCGCCTCTCTGTGTGTTTCTCCTCTTGATACCTGTACATAGCCATCTCGAGGCTTTTTCAACAGCCTCACTGAAGTTTCTGGTGGCTCTGCTCTCTGGCAACCCTCTGATACCAAGGAGGCAAAGTGCCCGATGCGCAGAGTGCGCTAGAAAGCCCCTGCAGCCCACCTCTATTGGCTCACAGCGGACCCTCCAGCCACTCCCTCTGCATGCCTCAACCAGCTCAAGGTATTTGCCCTTCTTGTGTGTAGGCCTCCTCCATCCTCTCTTCCCAGGAAACAGTAAGTTCCAGCAACACAACTGGAATTTAATCCTTGGCTCTACCTTTACTTGCCTCCTCTTTCTAGTGATCCTACACACCACTAGTTGATACTACCTTGTTCAACTATCCCTTGGAACCACCTTACAATCTCTTAACACTTTCAGGTTGCAACTTCTATACAGCATATTGTGTAACTGAGTGTACCTTCCTCCACTCTGATACGTCACCCTATTCTCTTCTATCTTCTGGAACTACTACACTACTATTTCCATTCTTTTGCCAAATCCACTGTCATCTGTCCCATTCAGTCCCTCTCTGTCACATCATGTCGATCCAGCACCTCCTTGTCCCCTCTGTTCCCTTCTCCAACATGCCCACTGATGTGTGGTGCTAAGTGCGTTTTTATGTTTGATGTAAAAACCCCAAGGCAAACCGACTTATGGAAAACTCCTGAAATATCCGGTAAAGTAGATAGTTATGCATTTTCTGCAGATCGGAAATCAAACCCAACAAAAGGACAAGCTCTTCTCTCAAAATTGAAATGATTGCAAGATTGCAAGAAATAAAAGCAAGATGGCGGTGCATTAGGACGCAGCAGCTGGGTGCCCTTCGTTCCAGTGTTTTCTTTTGTCAATGTTTTGTTAATGTGCGTTTTATTTTTACCCACCACCCCCACGTTCTGCCGGGCTAATGACATCTACAGCCGACACAACCCTCTTAACATTGGTTTCTGCAGCGATAGAAGTATTTCCACCGATATTTCTACGCCCCCAAAATTTACCAGCAGATGTAGGAAGGAGTCCCGGCTCCCCGTGGATTGTCATCCTCACGGGCAGACGAAGGAGACGGCGAATGGAGAGGAAGCAAAAGGAAGGCTGAATGGCCAGCGCAGTAGCGAGGCTACAGAGGCTGCCCTCTGAAAACCATCGCTCCACAACATCTTCCTCACCAACGCTAGATCCCTGTCCAATGAACTGAGGCTACAGCTGCACTCTGCTGCTTTCCCACTAATAACTTTTCAAATGCGCCGGAACTCAGCACCCATCGTAATTTTGTTACGCAATGTGAATTGTTGTAATGACAATAAAATATTCCTGACTCCTGAATTGAAATCATTATGACCTCGTGGCTAGACACCCATTTGAAGACATCAGAGTAGTACTCCAACTCAAAAGCATGGGTGTGAAAACACACTGTGGTTGCTATACAGTAGTAATACTGTCCTTCCATCCCTCATTGTAGAATTGTCTTTCATACAAATGAAATTTAGAATGTGTATAAGTACGAAAAAAATCGAATTACGAAACGTACAGTGACCAGTCCTACACACACAAGTACGCAACGGTGATGATAAATCTCACCTGCGCATAACTGCCAATCTCCTGCATGTTTGTGGTCATTTGCATTCAGAAACGCTCTAAAACAACCATATGTGGTAGGAACAATCCATTTAATAACACGTCAGTGGCAAAGACCTGCTTGGGGGTGCACGCCCACAGAGGTGGCCCACAGAATGAACTGGTCGAGCTTTCCTCCAGGCCACCGGGCAGCAATGTTTAATAGAGATACACTTGCATTGCAGATGCAGTGCATTGATTGAATGAAAACATTTCCTGTTGGTCTTGTCTGTGCGGAAATAGGATGTAAATTGGGACTGGAAAAGTAATTGTCGCCAGTACTGCCAGCATGATTCTGCTAAGGGTTGCTACGGCTGTGAGATGCCGCATATGTCTATAATCTCTCATTGAAATGTCCCCATGGCCGAAAATCCCAGGGTGGACACTGGCTGGATGTGCACTGGGATAGCTGTGCTGCGATTTGTCTCTCACTTCAGTAACTGGTGTGAATCACGGCATAGATCAAACAGTGTGTTTTTAGGGAGGCAGGACATGCTGAGAAGCCACTCTGTTCTCTCATTGAACATCTGTACACTCTGTGAAAATGCATTCCCGGTGCAGCGCATGGTTCTCCATCCATGTTTCCACCCCTTATCCCGTACCGGGTTTCGGGGGCAGCAATTTAAGAACTGAAGCCCAGACTCCCCTCTCCCCGGACACCTCCTCCAGCTTCTCTGGGAGGATCCCAAGGCGTTCAAAGGCCAGTTTGGGGACATCATCCCTCCAGCGTGTCCTGGGTCCTCCCTTGGGTCTCCTCACAGTGGGATATGCCCGGAACACCTCCCTGGGAAGGCGTCCCGGGGGCATCCTGGAAAAGATGCCCGAAGCACCCCAACTGGCTCCTCTCTATGTGGAGGGGCAGTGGCTGTATTCCTCACACGACCTGGTTGAGTGTGTCCTGCCACCGTGCAAAGGAAACTCATTTTGGCTGCTTGTATCCAAGATCTTGTCCTTTCAGTCATGACCCAAAGTTTAAGATCATAGGTGAGGAAGGACCATAGGAATGTAGATTGATCAGTAAATGAGTTACAGCAAGCGCAAATCGTGGCAGCAGCATCTCGTTGTGGCAATTCCGGTGGCAAGCTGAGATGCCATGGCATCTGCCTCAGTTCACTGTGGCAACTTCCAGTGGCATCTCCGCTTGCAGTCAGGCAGGCACTTGCAGTAGCAGCTGAGGCACTTGCCATGGCATCTACCGACTTGCCGTGGGATCTCCGCTTGCCATGGCAGCTGAGGCACTTGCAGCGGCAGCTGAGGCACTTGCCACAGCAGCTGCCGACTTGCCAATCACTTTTATTTATCTAATCTATCTGTAACCTATTCGGATAAATTGGGGGGTGTCCTTATTTTTATGTGATTTTTTTTACTGATGGCATCTGGCATCACCGCTTGCCACGGCAGCTGGGGCACTTGCCACGGCAAGTCAATAGATGCCGCGGCAAGCGGAGATGCCACTAAAAGTTGCCACAGTGAACTGAGCCAGATGCCATGGCATCTCAGCTCGCTACTGGAACTGCCACAAATAGATGCCGCTGCCACGATTTGCGCTTGCTCCTGCTGCAGTAAATAGAGAGCTTCCGGCTCAACTCCTTCCTTCCATGACGGATCGGTACACCGATCACATCACTGCCGCTGCTGCACTGATCAGTCGATCAATCTCCCATTCCATTCTACCCTTACTCATGAACAAAACCCTAGGAAACTTTAACTCCTCCACTTGAGGCAAGATATTGTCCCCAATCTGGAAGAAGCAAAGTACCCTTTTCCGGTCAAGAACCATGGCATCAGATATAGCGGTGCTTATTGTTATCCTGGCCATCTCACACTTGGTTGAAAACTGCCCCAGCATATGCTGGTCTGAGAGCGCCAACATGACAACATCATCCGTAAAAAGCAGCAATGAGATCCTGTGGTCCCCAAACCGGACCCCCTCTAGCCCCAGGCTGCGCGTTGAAATCCTGTCCGTATAACTAATGAACAGGACCGGTGACATAGGGCAGCCCTGCCGGAGGCAAACATGCACTGGGAATACGTCTGACTTACTACCGGCAATGCGAACCAAGCCCCTGCTCCGGTCGTATAGAGACTGTGCAGCCCATATTAATGGGCCATGGACTCCATTCTTCCAGAGCACCCTCCACAGAGCACCTCAAGGGACCTGGTCGAATGCCCTCTCCAAGTCCACAAAGCACATGTGGACTGGTTGGGGAAACTCCCATGATCCTTCCAGCACCCTGTGGAGAGTGTAGAGCTGGTCTCGTGTACCATGTCCAGGATGGAACCCCCACTGTTCCTCTTGGATCTGACGTTTGACTATCGGCCAGATTCTCCTCACCAGTACCCTGGGATGGACTTTCCCGAGGAGGCTGAGAAGTGTGATGTCTCTGTAATTGGAACACACACTCTGGTCCTGCTTCTTAAATAGAGGGACCACCACCCCGGTCTTCCAGCCCTGGGGCACTGTCCCGACTGCCATGCGATGTTGCAGAGGCATGTCAGCCATGACAGCCCTGCAACATCCAGAGTCTTGAGGTGCTCTGGGTGGATGTAGTCCATCCCCAGCGCCTTGTCTCCGTGGACCTTATTAACCATATCGATGACTTCATCTTGGGTGATGAACGAATCCACCTCTGGGTACCAGGCCTCTGCTTCCTCTGTTGAAGATGTGCCAGATTGAGGAGATTCTCGAAATATTCCCGCTACTGACTGACCACATCCTCAGTTGAGGTCAGCAGCTCCCCGCCTCCACTGTAAACAGCGTTGGTAGGGCACTGCTTTCCCTTCCTGAGGCGCCAGACGGTTTGCCAGAACCTCCTCAAAGATGTACGATCGTCCTCCTCCAGGGTCTCCCCACTCTCCACCCAGACCCGAGTTTTGGCTTCCGCGCACTTGGCCTGCTGGTACCTGTCAGCTGCCTCAGGAGACCCACAGGCCAGGTGAGCCTGGTAGGTATCCTTTTTCAGCTTGACAGTATCCCTTGCTTCCAGTGTCAACCACCGTGTTCGGGGATTGCCGCTGTGACAGGCATCCGCAACTTCACAGCCGAAGCTTTGGGCTGCTGCTTCAATAATGGAGGCAGAAAACATGGTCCACTTGGACTCCATGTCTCCAGCCTCCCTCGGGATCTGTTTGAAATCCCTGACGGAGGGCTCTGCCAGACGTTCCCAGCAGACTCTCACAATGCGTTTTGGCCTGTCGGGTCTGTCCGGCCTCCTCCACCTCACGCGGATCCAACTCACCACCAGGTGGTGATCCGTTGACAGCTCAGCCCGTCTCTTCACCCAAGTGTCCGAGACATGCAGCCAAAGGTCAGGTGATACAATTACAAGATTGATCATTGACCTTGTGCCTAGGGTGTCCTGGTGCCACTGTGTGTTACTGACAAACTGTGACAAGTGACTGTGACTGCGACTGTGATGAGCACAGAGGTCCAGTAACAAAACACTGCTCTGGTTCAGATCAGGGAGGCCGTTCCTCCCAATCACACACCTCCAGGCACTGCTGTTATTGCTAATGTGGGCATATGTTTACTTTGTCCGGTGGACACTAGTATTCTGCGGAACATCAGTTGGGAAACACTGGTCTAGGGTTTCAAAGTTTCTCTCTCCTATATGTGGAAAACAGAAGGAGCAAGCTCCACTTTGCACATAATTTGAGTTACGAATAATGCATTCAATGAATAAATCCCAAACATGGCAAAGATTATGCACACAGATGTGTGCCTAGTTTGGTAAGTAGTAAGAATGCTGTGTGGTGTGCCATGTATTTTTCTTGTGTAAGTCTTAATTTCAATGATAAAGCACATGAACATCAAATAGTGGGGGGAAAATAGAAAAACTCACTGTGACACTGATGCCAAGACTGCCACTGCATTTCCTCAGTTCCACTAGAAACTGCCCTCCAGTTCTCAAACTTATATTAGATGAGGACTGGGAACACACATCCTGACAAGAGGGAAATTAAATGAAAATTGATTGAACATGGTGAAAACATGAAGAACAGGCGAGGATCATATGCAATCAAAGCTGATGGTTGGAGAGAATTCTGGCACCTAAAATTCAATGTTATGATCAAATCATTGCGATCACTGCTTTTCTGCTGAGTTCTATAAACACTTTTGGCCCATTTTAGCACCACTATTTTGTAGAGTTGTATCTGAAATACAACATAATTCAAAAATACCAAAAAATATGAACACAGCTACCATGTAAAACCCAATAAAGATCCAACATTACCTACTGGTTGTTGTCCAATATCTCTCCTTAATGTTGATTTAAGAATAATAACTGAAACACTCACTCATAGAGTTGAAAACATAATTTCATCCATCATTCATCCAGATCAAACTGGTTTCATTAAAGGCAGACACTCATCTAACAACACATGTAGACTTTTCAACATAATTGACTACACAAAATCACACAAATCTAAAACCATTGTAGTTACACTACATGCAGAAAAGGCATTTGATAGAGTAAACTGGTCATTCCTTATATCCATTTTACAAAAAATTGGCTTTGGGGAATCATTTATTAACTGGATTGAGATCATATACTGTACACCTCACCGTCAGCCACTGTAACCATCAATGGACTAACATCACAGAGGTTCACACTTCACAGGGGGACTAGGCAAGGATGCCCACTCTCACCCTTCTTGTTCACAATCTTCATTGAACCATTAGCTACAGCAATCCATCAGAATCCCAATATCAAAGGGATTTAAACACTAAAAGCTCACCACAAAATAAACCTTTATGCCGATGATATTTTACTTTTTCTACAAAATCCACACAGCTCATTGCAACAAACTATTAGCCTTATTACGATAATGACTTCTCCAACATCTCTGACTATTCTATACACTGGCATAAATCCTCTATTCTTCCACTGCATAGTTACAGCTGGGATGTGACAGCCCAAAAACTACCTATCCCCTCCTCTACAACTCATATCACCTACTTGGGAATTAATATTTCCCCCAGACTGTCAGCGTTATTTAGCCTCAATTATACTCTACTTCTCCAAACAATAACTGACAATCTTCTACAATGGATGAACCTACCACTTTCCTTCATGGGTAGAATTGCAACAGTTGGATGAAAATCTTACCTAAGGTCAATCACTTATTCACAATGATTCTGATTCAGCCCTCAGCTTCCTGGTTCAAATCATCAGACTCCATAATTACAAAATTCTATTGGAAAAATAAAACACCCAGAATCAAACTGAACACTCTACCAAGACCCATAACGCATGGAGGACTTGCGGCTCTGAATTTTTACCTTTAACATATAGCAAATCAGCTTCAATACAAGCTTAAATGGACCCGATTAGAACAATCATATAAAACATGGTTAGATCTAGAACAAGCAGTCTGTCACTCCATACAAATTCAGGACTTACCCTTGCTCAATCGCTCCATTAAATCTCTTCAATGCTTAAAGCAAATAACTACTGTATATCATCGACTCTGACAGCCTGGTGGAAATTTCACAATACTACAAATTCTCCTCTAGCACCATCCACCTTCACACCTATCTGGAATAACCCAGACTTCCTCAGCAACAAACAACCACTCAATTTCAGCACATGGTCAGAAAGGGGTATTACACATTTAACACCTTTTCAAAAATAATACACAAACCCCCTTCTCTGACGTAGTCCAGACATCGGGGGTTATCAGTTCTTGGAATATTCACAATTTAATCATCTATTAAAACCAGATAAAACATCAGGGCCATTGACTTAAACTTTCCGTCATCAAGTTCAAAATTACCCAATATTTCTTCACCAACAAAACAACTCTCAAAAATATACAAAATAATACAAGAATCAAACCACAGTACCTCTTTTTTACCAGTAACAAAATGGGGAAAAAGATCTATCTATTACCCTGATGCCGAATTCTGGACTCAGATTTGTCAAAATATTTACTCAACAACAAGAAATGCAAACACTCAACTAATACAATACAAGATACTCCACAGAACTCACTACACAGGGACAGAATGTTTAAAATGGGATTCAATTCAGATAGCTGTACTAACTGCACTCAAAACTCTTCTGATGATTACATTCGCGCCATATGGCATTGAACACCAGTTCAACAATTTTGGAGACAAGTCCCAGACTCACTATCCCATTACTTGGGCTGTCACATCCCTCTGTCTCCCTCACTCTGCTTATTAGGTGACACATCAGCAATATCTTTAAGCAAATCAAATACAATAGCCCTTCTGTTGGCAGTTACTATCGCGAAGAAAACAATACTCATGAACTGGAAATCAAAAAAAACATACCAATATCATACAATGGAAAAATGTACTCTTGGCTATAGAGAATTTATGCACATCTATCTATAACAAAACAGAAGAACCCCTCTCTCCTTCCATATGGTCCTCACTTGCTGATTTTTTGCCAACTTGACAATCCTTTCCTCTATTCCCTTTTTTTTTCTTTTTGTTGCCTGATACCCATTGCTAACTAATAGATAAAGTAATGAAAAATCTGATAGAAACTATATTAGGTGAATATCAGGACTGTTATTATTATCATGATAGTATTATCCTCATGATTCTCATGATTATCGTTATTACCTCTATTGCCCCCTTTTTTTGTTTTCTCATCATTAATTTCCTTTATCCTTCTCTCATTTTGCTCTTTGTTATGATGCAATATATTTAGTACCCAATTATAATTGTCTGTTTTCTCTCTCTCTCTCTCTCTCTCTCTCTCTCTCTCTCTCTCTCTTTTTTTTCCCCCCTCCATACTTGTTGCAACCCATACTGTATACATGCACACACATGCTTTGTTTGGTGATAACCCCTACTCTATCCACTTTGATACTATTGATAATGTAAATACATAATTGAATATCAATATTAAAAGAAAAATGTATATATATGTAATAAAGTTGTCCTCCGGAGAGGGGTGGTGGTGGTGGGCCAAAGAAAAAAGAAAAGTAGAAAAAAAAAGGAAAAAAAGCATTGTGATCACATAAATCCAGAAATTTAATCTGTGAAACAGCAGACCACCCCTTTTACTATGTTCCACCTCTTATGTGACTTTTGCCTTTCAAAAGAAACTTTGAAGAGACTTCTTCAGGATCACTGTTTTCAATGGTGTTACTAACCTTGGCATCATGTATTTGCACGACAGGAATGTGAAACCCCCTTGACTGTTGAAGAGTGGCTATTTTGGATAGAGCCTCCTCCTCTTCCTCTGTGGCCTGGTGTTCTGTGTCAGTCACAGTCTGTGAGCCACAGCCTCTCTCTGTGGTTGGCTCCACCATATTGAGACTCAGGGAACTCTGGCTGTCATGAAATTCTGCAGGCAAAAATACAAGGCAGGCTAAAAAAGTTTTGTTTTCAAGCCAAAACATCTGTTTTCAGTGGCTGAAAACATACATCTTGTACATTTTGTACATGTAGAATGAAAAATGAAAACAAACATTCATTATGATATTTATGTTCGAAAGAAATGCAATGAATGTTCACAACTCGAATGTGTTAGAGCTTTTTCATTTGATCAAGGGAAGCTGCAACTTGCATTGTGCAACATGTTCAACTTCAGTGTGGCGCATACTGAATTTTTGGCATAATGTGCCCCAAACCGCTCAAACAGTAGACTGGGTGCATAATTGCAGTTTGTATATTTTGAACACAAATACACATGTGAGTTATTGATGAAAACAAAAGAAAAAAATTGTGATAATAAAAACGAGAAGACTGCAACTTTTGAGGCAATTCCAGACCATTGCGCCGACAATAATGAAAAGTTTTGGGGTCCACCGATTGATCGCGTATGTCTGAAATCACGTTGTGATGACATTGCTTTATGGCGGGCCTTCACAGCACATGTATACATCCTTTCTGTTGATGATTTTGGGAGGGATAGAAGTAAGTGGAGAGGCACCATCCGCTGTTGCAGCCCATGAAGAAATATTTCCTCTCACTAAATTGTATTAATCTATATACAGTAGTCTCTTCTCTTCATTTCCTTGCATATCTCTTGGCTGCGGTGCTTCCAGAATGTATATGCGGATGTAAGAGCTTTTTTCCAATGAAGTTACACTCTGTTAATCTAGTCTGTCCCAGACCCTCAGATGTGGTGGTGGTCGATATATACTATATTATCATCGTTCTTCTGCCCCTTATCCGGGGCCAGGTTGTGGGGGCAGTGGTCTCAAAAGCGAAGCCTAGACTTTCCTCTCTCCAAACACCTCCTCCAGCTCCTTTGGGAGGACCCTAAGGCGTTCCTAAGCTAGCTGAGGGACATAGTCCCTCCAGTGCATCCTGGGTCTTCCCCGTGGCCTCCTCCCAGTGGGACATGCCCGGAACACCTCCCTGGGAAGGTGCCCAGGAGGCATCCGGAAAAGATGCCTGAACCACCTCAACTGGCTCCTCTCGATGTGGAGGAGGAGCAGCTCTACTTTGAGCTCCTCCTGGGTGACGCAATTCCCGCCACCCTGCCGAGGAAGCGTGTACCCGGGATCGTGTCCTTTCGGTCATGACCCAAAGTTCATGACCATAGGTGAGGGTAGGGACGTAGATTAACTGGTAAATAGAGAGCTTTGCCTTCCGGCTCAGCTCCGTCTTCACCACGACGGACCGGTACATCGACCGCATGCACCGCTGCACCGATCCATCGGTCAATCTCCCGTTCCATTCTACCCTAACTCGTGAACAGGACCCCTTAAACTCCTCCACTTGAGGAAGGATCTCGTGTCCAATCCGGAGGGTGCAAATCACCTTTTTCTGGTCGAGAATCATGGCCACAGATTTAGAGGTGCTGCTTCTTATCCCAGCCGTCTTACACTAGGCCACAAACTGCCCCAGCACATGCTGGAGGTCCTGGTGTGAGGACACCAACATGACAATGTCATCTGCAAAAAGCAGCAATGAGATTTTGTTGTACCCAAACAGGACCCCCTCCAGCCCTAGCTGCACCTAGAGGTCCTGTCCATATAAATAATGAACAGGACCGGTGACAAAGGGCAGCCCTGCCGGAGGCCAACATGTACTTGGAATACGTCTGACCTACTGGCGGCAATGCAAACCAAGCTCCTGCTCCGATCATATCAAAACCACACAGCTTGTAATAAGGGGCTATGGCAGGGGTGGGCAAACTTTTTGACTCGCGGGCCACAATGGGTTCTAAAATTTCACAGAGGGGCCAGGCCAGGAGCATTTGGATGGAGTGTTTGGGCCGGATATACTAAAGCATTATATGTAGTGTGTGCAAACCTCATAGCACAGTAAGAACACTACAACCCAATTTATTAACTGTCTTTCAAATGTGCCAAATTGCCCTTATCAGTTAATAAGTTTGTCTCATCTGCAATATGCAAGATATGGTGTTTACACACTATTTTGCACGATACTGGGAGGAGGAAATGTAAATAGATTAAAATGGCATACTGTGATTTATCAAGATTGCGTCTGTTTTTAATAAGTTTCAATCGAAGGTGCAAAGTTCGCATTCGCTGTCCACTTTGGTCCGCTCATTTTCACCGAAGGGCTCAAAAGGCAACGTGAAAGTTAAGTAATACGCGCCACTCCAACAACGGTCAATGTGTTTAGAGTGCACCATCTATTGGTAAAACGTGGGCATTGCAGGGAAAGGGGAAAATGAGGGAGGTTTTTACTATAATTTGGACAAGTTCGGCAGATTAAAAAGCGTAATGGACCGTATGTGGCCCGCGGGCCTTAGTTTGCCCATGTCTGGGCTATGGACTCCATACTCCCGGAGAACCCCCCCACAGAGCACCACGAAGGACCCGGTCGAATGCGTTCTCCATGTCTTCAAAGCAAATGTGGACTGGTTGTGCAAACTCCCATGATCCCCCCAGCACTCCGCGGAGAGTGACGAGTTGGTTCAGTGTTCCATGGCCAGGACGGAACCCGCATTGTTCCACCTGGATCTGAGGTTCCACTATCAGCCGGATTTTCCTCCTCAGTACCCTAGAATAGACTTTCATGGTGAGACTGAAGAGTACGATCCCTCTGTAATTGGAACACACTCTCCGGTCCCCCTTTCTTAAACAGAGGGACCACCACCCCGGTCTGCCAGTCCAAGGGCACTGTCCCTGACTGCCGATGTTGCAGAGGCGTGTCAGCCATGACAGCCCTACAACATCTAGAGACTTGAGGTACTCGGGGCGGATCTTGTCCACCCCCGGCGCCTTGCCACCGTGTAGCTTTTTAACTACCACGGTGACTTCAGCTTGGGTGATGAGCGAGTCCACTTCCGGGTCCTCTGCCTCTACCTCCTCTATGGAAGACATGTCAGTGGGGTTTAGGAGATCCTCGAAGTATTCCTGCCACCGCCCGACTACATCCTCAGTTGAGGTCAGCAGTTCTCCGCCTCCACTGCTTTCCCTTCCTGAGGCGCCGGACGGTTTGCAAGAACTTTCTCGAGGCCGACCAATAGTCCCTCTCCATGGCCTCTCCGAACTCCTCCCAGACCCGTGTTTTTGCTTCCGTAACAGCCCGTGCAGCCGCACGCTTGGCCTGCTGGTACCTGTCAGCTGCCCCAGGAGACCCACAGGACAAATGAGCCCTGTAGGCCTCCTTCTTCAGCTTGACGGCTTCCCTTACTTCCGGTGTCCACCACCGGGTTCGGGGATTGCCGCCGCGACAGGCACCCGCAGCCTTACGGCCATACCTTCGAGCTGCTGCTTCGACTATGGAAGTGGAGAACATGGTCCACTCGGATTCTATGTCCCCAGCCTCCCACGGGATCTGTTTACAGTTCTCCCGCAGGTGGGAGTTGAAAGTGTCTCTGACGGAGGGCTCTGCCAGACGTTCCCAGCAGACCCTCACAATACGTTTGGGCCTGCCGCGTCTGTCCGGCTTCCTCCCCCGCAGGCGGATCCAACTCACTACCAGGCGGTGATCAGTTGACAGCTCAGCCCCTCTCTTAACCCGCGTGTCCAGAACATATGGCCGAAGGTCAGATGACACGATTACAAAATCGATCATTGACCTCCGGCCTAGGGTGTCCTGGTGCCAAGTGCACAA
>OMPJ01041887.1:13985-28929 GCA_900312935.1 Carapus acus
GGTACATCGACCGCATCACTGCCGCCGCTGCACCGATCCGTCGGTCGATCTCCCATTCTATTCTACCCTCACTCGTGAACAGGAACCCAAGATACTTAAACTCCTCCCCTTGAGGCAGGATCTCATCTCCGATCCGGAGGGTGCTAACCACCCTTTTCCGGTCAAGAACCATGGCCTCAGATTTGGAGGTGCTGATTTTTATCCCCACCATCTCGCACTCGGCTGCAAACCGCCCCAGCGCACGCTGGAGGTCCTGGTCTAAGGGTGCCAACAGGACAACAAAAGCTGTCTGCAAAAAGCAGACCTGTGAGATCCTGTGGTCCCCAAACTGGACCCCCTCCGGACCCTGACTGCGCCTAGAAATCCTGTCCATATAAATAATGAACAGGACCGGTGACAAAGGGCAGCCTTGGCGGAGTAAGTTTGACTTACTGCCGGCAATGCGGACCAAACTCCTGCTCCGGTCGTATAGAGACCGCACAGCCCGTAATAAGGGGCCATGCACTCCATACTCCCGGAGCAGCCCCCACAGAGCACCGCGAGGGACCCGATCGAATGCCTTCTCCAAGTCCACAAAGCACATGTGGACTGGTTGGGCAAACTCCCATGATCCCTCCAGCACTCTGCGGAGAGTATAGAGTTGGTCCAGTGTTCCACGGCCAGGACGGAACCCGCACTGTTCCTCCTGGATCTGAGGTTCTACTATCGGCCGGATTCTCCTCTCCAGCACCCTGGCATAGACTTTCCCGGGGAGGCTGAGGAGTGTAATCCCTCTGAAATTGGAACACACCCTCCGGTTCCCCCTCTCAAACAGAGGGACCACCACCCCGGTCTGCCAGTCGAAGGGCACTGTCCCCGACTGCCATGCGATGTTGCAGAGGCGTGTCAGCCATGACAGCCCTGTAACATCTAGATCTTGTCCACCCCCGGCGCCTTGCCACCGTGTAGCTCTTTAACTACCGCGGTGACTTCAGCTTGGGTGATGAGCGAGTCCACTTCCGGGTCCTCTGCCTCTACCTCCTCTATGGAAGACATGTCAAAATCGATCATTGACCTCCGGCCGAGGGTGTCCTGGTGCCAAGTACACAAATGAACACCCTTATGTTTGAATATGGTGTTTGTTATTGACAGACTGTGATTAGCACAGAAGTCCAACAACAAAACACCACATGGGTTCATATCAGGGAGGCCGTTCCTCCCAATCAAAGTGACCAAAGTGATCCCTCTTTGATTGGAACACACTCTACAGTCCCTCTTCTTAAACAGAGGGACCACCACCCTGGTCTGCCAGTCCAGGGGCACTATCCCCGACTGCCATGCCATCTTGTGAGTGACAGCAAGCGCAATTCGTGGCAGCGGCATCTAGTTGTGGCAGCTTCCGGAGGCATGCTACAAATCAGTGGCAGCTTCCGGCAGCTGCCACAAATCTCTGGCAGCTGACGCGCACCTCCCAGATGCCGAGGTACACACCACGGCATCTTCCGACTTGCCAATTGGATTGTAGTTTTCGGTCAGACGAAGGGGCGATATGACATGACGCTCCACGCCTTCAGCACGCGTCTGACCGTTCTTGATGCCACTTTGGAGGACATCAGCAGGTATGTTTGCGGAGCCCTCGAAATAAACGACATTCATCTCAGACGGGGCAACGTTGTGGTGTTAGAAGGTATCAGTCAACCTCCCCAACGGCAGGATTTGTGCGTGACATATTCAGGGGAGTGATGGGTGCAAAGGGGTACATTAACAATATGTCGTTTTCAGGATTCCGGAATCTTCATTGTCATTACAACAATATTGTGTAATGAAAACACGATGGGTGCTGAGTTCTAGCGCAAGTACAAGTACAAGGTGTTACAACCGTTACAAACCGTCCTTTTATAAAATGTGTTTGTGTGCATATCGTGGCAGCGGCATGCAGTTGTGACACTAGAATAGAATAGAATAGAATAGAATAGAATAGAATGCTTTTACTGTCAGTATGCCACATAGCAAGAGAATCATGGCACAACGAGATTAAGGCGCAGCTCCACTTCAGAGGTTAGAGTGATTAAGTGTAGATCAAGTGCAGTGGCACCTGCCACTACCGCTGTGGCAGCTGCCACGGTACGCTATGGCAGCTTCCGGTTCGCTGTGGCATCTCTCAGTGGCAGCTTCCGATTCACTGTGGCAGCTCTTGGTGGCAGCGGCAGCTAAGGCAATTTCAACAGCATCTACCTATTTATCAACCAACGTTTATGTATTTTAATTTATACGTTACCTATTAGGATAAATTCGGGGGGCGGGAGGTGTCCTTTTGTTTTGGTGTTGGGTGTGTTTTTTTTTTTTTCCTGACCGATGTGTTTGATGAAATAAACAATGATATGAGTGGTGTAACCATTATTTGTCACACATAGCCTAATATATCGTTATTAGAGCACTAATTGTGAAGACCGATTTGTTTGATTTGTGAACGCTCCAGCCTCTCTTTCTCTTTATCTGCTGCGCCTTCAGCTGTAGGCAGCTGCCGTCAATTGCCACATGATAGCCAATTGCCACAGAGGTGGCAAAAGTACTCATATTCTGTACTTAAGTAGAAGTACAGATACATTTTAAAAAAAATACTCTAGTAAAAGCAGAAGTACTGATTCAACTCCTTAACTCAAGTGAAAGTAAGAAAGTAAAGACTCTGAAATGTACTTTCAAAGTAAAAAGTAGAAATGATTTTTCTTGCGGTGAAACACAATACATACTGCATATTGGTATTCCGAATGCTATAGGTTGTGTGGTCAATCACTTGGCACTCTTCAATGACATGATGGGAAGATGGTGAGGACTATCCTGCCCCACTGTGCCTCTCAGCCAACTGAAGAGGCGTCTCAGCACCTTGAACGTCCGTTCACAAGTGCAGCTGGACACTAAGACGGTCCGAGTCTCTGACGCACTCTCTCTTGACTTGGAGTTGACACTGAAGTATTATCAGCCGAAATCGTTACAAGCAAATAAATTACCATATCAATTAGCCATGTGTGCATTGTTTATGTGTTTAGCTCTCTCTCTCTCTCGCTCTCTCTGCGTGTCTTTTTATACCATACAATTATCAGCTGCCTCCCTTCAGCGCATATTTTAGGCTATGAGTACATGGGCTATCTGGATATACTATCCATTATTCTCTATCGGACTTAATTTTTGACTGTGCTCTTTCATTGTTTCTATGCTGTCACTGTTAATTTGTCTTTATTTCTGCATATTATTACATATAGCGAACTACTGATGAAAATCTTGATAAAATATTAACAATTTTCTAAAAAAAAAAATCACTTTCTCATTATACAGTATGTAGGGAATTTAACAGGCCAAATGCTTATTGTATGATTATGTTTATTGAGTGTTTGCATGTTTATCATTATAGAAATGGTTGACAAGAGAAGACTCAAACTTTTTGCAAAGTTTGAGGAAGTCGATACAAAGTAAAAAACAGTGGGCAACGCAAGGCTTAATAGTGTCCTGATAGCTGTGATGTTGAGACTGGCAGATTAAACGGGGGAATAAATAAAACACGAGGGTGGGTACGTGGTGGGGGACTTAGTCACACTCATTAAGAGTGTGCCTTGTGTCAGCATTAGTACTCAAGACTGCATTTGCGCAAAATCCAACTGCCAGAGGAATGCTATTTGTTAATGAATTTGGGAAATAATGGATATTATATCCAGGTAGCCCATATCTCTACGCATAGCCTAAAATATGCGCTGATAGGGGGCAGCTGATAACCATGGACCATAACAAGACACGCAGAGAGAGAGAGAGAGAGAGAGAGAGAGAGAGAGAGAGATGATCAAAATCGTAAGTAATGGACTATCATGTGGCAATTGACGGCAGCTACCTACAGCTGAAGGCGCAGCAGGTAGAGACAAAGAGAGGCCGGAACAAATCGGCCTTGATAATTAGTGCTCTGATAACGATAGATTAGGCTATTTGTGACAAATAATGGTTACACCACTCATATCATTGTTTATTTCATCAAACACATCGGTACGAAAAAAACCCCCACACCCCACACCAAAACAAAAGGACACCTCCCGCCCCCTGAATTTATCCGAATAGGTAACGTATAAATGAAAACATATAAACGTTGGTTGGTTAAGTAGGTATATCCCGTGGAAAATTGCCTTAGCTGCCGCTGCCACCAAGAGCTGCCACAGCGAACCAGATGCTGCCACTGAGAGATGCCACAGTGACAGGAAGATGCCACAGGAAGCTGCCACAGCAAACCGGAAGCTGCAACAGCGAATCGCTGCACTTGATCTGCACTTAATTACTCCAAACTCTGAAGTGGAGCTACGCCTTAATTTCGTTGTGCCATGATTCTCTTGCTTGAAAAGAGATTCTATTCAATTCTATTCTAGTGCCACAACTGCATGCCGCTGCCACGATTTGCTCACGAACACATTTTATAAAAGGACAACGTTCGAGATGATCGGTGCAACATTACTGAAGGCGCAGTCCTCTGCAGAAAAAAAAAAAAAAACACTGATTGACTTGAATTAAATCAGATTTTGTTTAAAAGCTTCGTGTGACAGCAAAAGCGAAGAATTCACACACATGCACCAACATCTTACTCATTTCGAGCGTGGGCCCATTTCCCAATGGGTGTCTCCCCACAGGCCGTCACGATGTAGTGGACGGTCCAGTGTTGGCGGATCCACGGTTCTTAAAGAGCAGCCGCTGTGCGCAGGTGCTCTCATCTGAGCCGCTCTCTTCACAGGTGGCGCTCTCATACCTGGGGATGTGAATGGAACTCTGCGTGCTTTACATGGCTCTACGTGCCCTTCGTGGCTTTACCTGGCGTTACGTGCGCCGGGCGACCCAGGTGGGTTCTTTGGCAAAGTGAGCACTGGTTTGCACGACACAGCTCAGGTTGGCAGAGCGATCCGGCCCGATGAGAGAGAGTGGCGGCTGCTGAGTGACTCGACCAATTGCCCATATTTGCACATTGACATAAAACGGTTTGTATGGTTTGTAACGGTTGTAACACCTTGTACTTGTACTTGCGCTGGAACTCAGCACCCATCGAATTTTCGTTACACAATATGAATTGTTGTAATGACAATAAAGATTCCCGATCCTGAAAACGACATATTGTTAATTTACCCCTCTCATTCACCAGGGAAAACTCCAATACGTGACGACAGGGATGGTGGGCTACCAAGACGCCCAATCTGGCTCGCAGCCTATCCCTACGGGCAACTTTAGTGGAAGAGAGTCCAACCTCTCTAGAGAATTTGGGATCCAGAGCCCAGGCTGTACGTAGAGGTGAGCCCAACTATTTCTAGTCTGAAACACTCTACCACCAGCACAAATTCGGGATCCCCCCCAGTGTAGTCATGTTCCATGTTCCGAAAGCTAGATGATCTGTCCGAGGGTTAGCCCCCCCCCGTTGACTGCCATCCATAACACAAGGCACAGACCCCTTAAGGCCCCTCCTTCAAGTGGTGGGTCCACTGGAGGGCGGGCCCATGTCGCCTTTTCGGGCTGTGCCCGGCCGAGCCCCGTGGGCAGAGGCTCGGCCACAAGGCGCTTGCTGACGAGCCCCAACCCTAGGCCTGGCTCCAGGGTGGGGCCCCCGTGACGCCAATCCGGCTGACGTACACTTCCTGTGTTGTTTCCTCTTTCTATGCGGTCCGGAGCTGCTCTTATTCTGACCCGTCACCTGAGACCTTTTTGCCTTGGGAGAATCTACCAGGGGCCCCTACAGGGACCCCTGACAACATAGCTCTCAGGATCATTCGGGCACTCAAACCCCTCCACCACGTTAAGGTGGCAGCTCAAGGAGGGGCTGGTCCATAATAACGTGGGCAATTTTCCATTCTCTGATTGGAAAGTCAAGGCAATCACATTTGATGTGCAAAACACATCTACATTAGCTGTACACAATAAAACATGAATGCTATATTTTTATGTCCACAATGGTTGACAAAATTGGGGAAATTGATTTGATTGGACATGCCGAAAGTACAACTTCATTTTAAAGGAAGACTTTCCCTAAAAAGGTAAACAGTGTGATGAGGTGTCTTACATAAAATATCAACATTGAATATCTGCATTTATGATGTATTCTATTCAATTATTTGGTGTCTTTGTCAAATTAGTAGATAAATATTCTGAAAGATTCTGAATTGCTCCAGATTATGAATGTGGCACAATTGTAGTGGTGCTGAGGGTTGGAGCTGGCTTTCTTTAGAAATAATTGTATGCGCTGTGATATATGTGATGTATTTTGTATGCGATAATGTCACTCTATAATGCCACACCTACAAGATTCAAGATCAAGATTCAAGCTTTATTGTCACATTTCCCTGCACAATTAAATTCTTACCTTGCTGCCCTTGTGTTGTTTTTAGTATTGATTGATGGATACTGTCACATACGATTGTGCAGTGTGTTGTGAATTTTCTAGGTATTTGTGGTTTTGTACTATAAAATGTAAAATTCAATATAGTTTGAATTGTAAAAAATAAGTATTGATCGATGGTTTTCAATAGGTTGCTCAATTGCAAGATCCTAAGATACAGATCCTCAAATACATCTGTGGCCCTTGGATCACCCCATGCTTGAATGTGGGCCCATGTGCTCGTTTCTCTCCATTTTTAGTCCTCCATGTCCTTGCACCTCTGCAGTCACTGTACAGTTGCCAGGAGCCATGCTGCCTAGCATGCCTGGGGGGTAGGGGGGCACAGACATAAAGACAAGAAAGCTCCTCATGATGCACGGAGGGTTTCATCCCAAGTCCAGCACCTTGAGACGGTACACTAAGCAGAGAGAGAGAGACCGAGGACTAGTGAGTGTCAAACCCACAGTCCAAGATGAAACATCAAAAATCCAAGAATACATCAAGGAGATGGCCCCAATGGATGAGCTGCTAAGCGAATGTCTCAGACAGCAGAGGTGCGATGAGTGTGCAGAAGATGAGGGGCAGGCGGTCTGGAGGGAAAAACTCCTACATGGCGTGTACCATTGCCAAATTGAGAGAGTGGTTGACATCAATAAGACCTACCAATGGCTGGAAAAGGCTGGACTGGCCTGTGCAAAGACGTCCCTGAGACAGCCCAGCACATTGTGGCAGGGTGTAAGATGCTAGCTGGGTTAGGGTTAGGGTTCTCCATGTAGGGCAAAGCGTACACGGAGAGGCACAACCAAGTGGCTGGGATAGTGTACAGAAACACCTGTACCTAGTATGGACTGGAAATACCCAAGTCCTGATGGGCCATACCACAGAAGGTGGTGGAGAACAACAAGGCCAAGGTACTGTGGGACAGCTAAAATCCTGCGCAGAACCCTCAAACTCCCAGGCCTCTGGCAGAGGGCCCGAACTTGAGGTGAAAAACCACCCTAGGAGGGGTGAGGGACAACATTTTTTTCAACACATAAATACACATATGCATATACTGTACATACACACACACACACACATATATATATACAGTATATGTGTGTGTGTGTGCGTGTGTGTGTATACTTGTGTATATGTGTCTATTTGTATATATGTGTGAATATATATATATATATATACACAGTATATACACAGTATACATACATATATATACACACACACACACACACACACAGACTGCAGCACAGACAGAACAGTCGCCTAAGGCCTAAGCCTTTGACACAATGTCACACACATGGATACTGGGATGTCTGGAACTGTATAAGATCAATAAGAACCATGGGGTCTTCATCCAGAACTCGATGGGGATGTGGAAGACAACCCTAGAGGCCAGCTCAAAGAGGATTCCTCAAGTCAGCATCAGGTGCGGCATATACCAAGGAGATGCATTATCGCTGCTGTTCTGCACAGGCCTAAACCCCCTCAGTCAGATCATCACAAAGAGAGGCTACGGATACCAACTCCGTAATGGGGCGACAATCAGCCATCTACTGTAAATGGATGACATCAAGCTGTACACAGGAAATGAGCGAGCAATCGACTCACTGAATCATACCAACAGGATCTACAGCAACGACATTGGGATGTCATTTGGGTTGGACAAATGTGGCTGGGTGATTTCCATGAGGGGCAAGATGATCAGAACTGAAGGGATCGATCTACCAGAGGGCAACATAGGTGATATCCAAGACCGCTATAAGTACCTTGGTATCCCACAGTCTAATGGAAATCAAGAGGAGGCCACTAGGAAGTCAGCCACAACCAAATATCTCCAAAGGTCCTAAAGAGTCAGCTGAATGGTAGAAACAACTTCTGAGCCATCAACATGTACACAATACCAGTCATCAGATACCCGGCGGGGATCATAAACTGGCCATAGGAGGAGATATATAGACACAGACATAAAGACAAGAAAGCTCCTCACGAGTCCCAAGTCCAGCTCCCTGAGACTGTACACAAAGCGGAAAGAGAAAGGCTGTGTGTGTGTGTGTGTGTGTGTGTAAACAATGATGTTAATAGTAATGATACTATCATGACATCCTCAACTGAAAATCTCAATGTCAGGGTTCCTGCCCAGGAGGGCCGCTTTCTACCGGCCTCTGCTGGGTCATCTGAGGACGTGTTTGCGCTGGGCTAAGGCCATGCCCTTGTATGGACTTCTGCGTGAGATTTCATGTCATGTGTCATTTACCGCACACACCTGATTTGGATTTCCAGATTATGAGATCAGGTATTTAAGTGTGTTTACAACATGTGTGTGGTGTCCGATCGTCACTTTGTGTCGTTCTGTGCTTTTGTTCATGCCTCGTCTGTTTTGTTTTTTCAATCTCTCTGACCTTTGCCTGTTTTTGGATTCCGCTTTTGCCTTGCCCATTAAATATATTTGCCTAGAAACTAACATCTGCTCGAGTCCTGCGCCTGACTCCTGTCCGTCACCTGACAATTAAGGCTACAAGTGCTGGTTATAGATTGAATCTGATTTTGACACATTTTTTACTTCAGTTGTCTTGAGTTGTGTTTCAAAGTTTTTCCATGTTATATTTACAGGTAAGCAAAAATAGGTCATACGTTTTGGTTGGGACACAACAATCTCCACTTCATCTGGGCTTGACTGTAAGATGGCAACAGCATCACTGAAGGTCACTCTCTCCAAACTAGTCTTATTGAGGGAAATCAGACGTCCACCTGGGAACCAAAGAGACAGTCAATACTTACTGAATATCATGAAATATGAAACTGCATGCAGGCTGCAATAAGGGACTGTTGTTGTTAGATACGTACATTACTATCAATGGCACCATGAATGCTAGTACAACTGTAAAACATCAAGTTACTTTTGAAAATCATATTTACTCAACCGACGCTATAGCCTACCTGGTTTGATTCTGCCATCTTTGTGTGCTGGCCCATCTGGAACAACAGACGCGATGAAAATCCCTAGATCAAGTGTATCTGTGCGATCCTCTCCCACTATGACAAAGCCTAAAACAGGAGTTTTGTTGATTAATCAATCAAGAGTCACCCCTGTCAATCTTTACACTTACAATATTTCTTCCTATGTAAACTCACCAAAGCCCAAGTTGTTGTCCTTCTTTAAAGTCACCAAAACAATTTCTCTCTCCTGTGGGGTCTCACTTGGGGTGTCAACTTTGAGATATGTTAATAACAAAGAATCAAGTCACCATTTTTGTGGGAAATCTGCAAATACACTTCTATTTTCTTTGTGAATCTTAAGTGTAACAAACAATTATGATAACTATACAGTGTAAATGACTATTGGAAATAAAGGCTGATACGGCTGCCATATTCACCTGTAATGGAAGATGATGCGGCAGAGTCGCGCTTTTGTAGTGACATGGAAGACACCCTTCTTTGAATAGGGACTGACGTGCTACAAAGATGTGATCAAGTTCAGAGAAATCTTGAAATGTGTAAATCCCATCAAGACATGTCTCTAAATGAGGTGTTTGTACTGAATACATTTGACATTTCAAGTTCTTCAAAATAATCATGAAGCACTACCTCTGACATGGTCTTGTTGCCGCCTCAACATCTCCTCTTTTGGACGGTGTTGCATGCAAGTTTTCACTCATTTCACTCTTCAATTCTCTTTCCTTGCAGGATTGCACCTCTAGCTTAGACGTCAGATCATCACAGGATTTTGACAGGTAATCTTGCTGAGCAGGTGACAGACCCAGCTGGTTCAACATACCCTCTGAGCATGACAATGGCTTGACGTTCAAATTGTGAACAAACATGTACTTTGCCAAGTCCATATCTGGAGTAAAATTGAAAAATCAGTTTCTGAGAAAATGTCTTGGAAAACACAAAACAAATGTAAAACAAATATAAAAACCCCCATTACAACTTAAAGCTAATTTCTCGAGTTGGAAATAAATCTGACACAAATTTTAAACAAAAATCTTCACTGTTGATGTCATGAAAGAAATTTGAGATCTACAAAGTTGCAAAAATACCAAAATGCATCACACAATCCTTGTGTTAAGGTAGAGCAGAAAGGGGGCAGCCACTCCCAGAATCTCTTTGGCCACCCCGGAGGGCACCCCAAAAATGCCTCTCCTGGGGCAAGTTGCCAACAGAAATATTTGCAGAAGCTGAAAGCTCCAGACTACATAGCTCTAAGGAGGATACTTGCCAAGATTTAAGAAAGGACACCCTGCTACAACAGCAGGTTGTTTAAACTGTGAGGACTTTCCAGATGAACAGGAGAGTACAGTTAAGGAGGTGAGCGAAACTATCAGGAGAGTATGTGGTGTTCCCTTTTGCCAGAGAAAAGACTTGGTAGTGGAATGAGGAAGCAGAGGAGACAATCCGCAGGAAGACGGTACAGACAAACAAGTTGGATAGCCAGGAAGGTTAAGAGGTAAAAAAAACAGTGCTTTGAAGATTGGTGGATGGCAAAAAGAGCTGTGGCAAAGGCAAAGGAAGACGTGCATGGTGAGTTAAATGACAAGCTGGAGGGAAGAAGGAAAGAAGAACTTGTATCAGATCAGATAGCAGCAAATGATAAACAGCAGGTTTGGCTAATAAAGGATAAAGATGGAAAATAGCAGCTTATTAGCAGAGGTAATTAGAGTGGCCAAACATTATACTCGAGTATGAAAAACTTTACTTAAAAATATTGTAATTCCAGAAAAGTAAAAGATACTCAAGTACAATTACTCAAGAATGAACATGTACAGTACACCATGAAATCCTTTTGTTGGGGTGAACCTGTGTTGACAGAAAAATGATCAGTCAATGAGGCAATAGGATGAGCCAATAAACACACACACTGAAAAACACTCGACTTTGCTTGAGCTAACTTGATCTAGTTCAGGGGTTGACAAAATGGCAACGGACCCACATAGCTCTGTCCTCCATACGCTGTGTCTCCGTATGCTCTGCCTTTGGGCCCACCCCCCAAAAAAAAAAACAAAAAAACACCATTTCTATTTAGTTTGACTTCATTTCACTTCAGTTTATTTGTCATTTAAATTTAAGTCAAACTTTGAAGATATGGTTATCTTGTAATTTCAAAATTAGATATGTCAAAATTTTTGGACACTCAAATTATGCATCATAATCCTTGATGTGTGACACCCACTGGCATGCACACATGGTAGCAGATGGCATTTTTCCTTTCCTGGGAGTGGATAATTTAAGTTTGGCTCTTTATTTCATAAATAGAGGATGGAACTAGGCTGAGTATTTCATTTGAAAGTAACATTAAATGCAGTCATTGTTTCATAATTTGAAAATGTTTTTGACAAAAAAAAAAGTTTTCTCTGTGTCAGTTCATTGATTTCATTATTTCAATATACTTAGGTTTTTTAATCAAGGTGAAAAATGATTGATGTAATGTTTATTTTTGATGTCCCAAGCGTTATGTGGTTCCTGCTTTTTGGCTCTTTGAAGGCTTAAGATCGCAGACCCACTATCTAGTTATTAAATGTAAAGGTAAACTTAAAAACTACTGTGTCTTGACAGTTCTGTAACTGTCTACCTTAATAAAATCCCAGCAAATAAAGTAATGTAGTTTAAACATACCACAACATGTTTCTTTCTATTAGAAGTTAAGTTTTTGTACACAGAAATACTTTCAATACATGAAGGTGATAAATGCAATTTAAATCTGATTTATTTCAAATCTTTTGATTGTTCATATTTTTTATCCTGTCTAGCTGTTTACGTGACATGCATTAATGAGAGATATATGCAGGTGAGGAGAGCGGAAGAGAGGATAACAAGAGGAGAGAAAAGCTCAGTGTATCAGGAGAAATCCCCCAGCAGTCTGACTGTAGCAGCAAAGCTTAGACCAGGGGTCAGGAACCTTTTACACCGAAAGAGCCACTCTAACCCACATTCAACAGAAACAAAAGCACGGGGAGACACACTTTTTTTCCTGCATCATCGGTGGGGTGGGCGGGTTCAGATCAGGGAGGCCATTCCTCCCAATCACCCCTCCAGGCACTGCTGTCATTGCCCACGTGGGCGTTGAAGTCCCCCAGTAGGACAATGGAGTCCCCAGATGGAGCACAATCTAGTACCCCCTGAGGACATCCAGGAGGGCTGGGTACTTTGCACTTCCGGTCCATTTACCGAAACAACAGTGATAGACCTGTCTCCTGCCTGAGGACGCAGGGACGCAACCCTCTCGTTCACCGTGGAAAATTCCAACACCAGACGACTGAGCTAGGAGGCCATTAGTAAGCCCAGTCTGGCTTGCCGCCTCTCCCTGCAGGCAACGTCAGAGTGGAAGAGAGTCGAGCCCCTCTCAAGGAGTCGGGATCCAGAGCCCAGGCTGTGCATAGAGGTGAGCCTGACTATCTCTAATCGGGCACGCTCCACCTCCCTTACCAGCTCAGGCTCCTTCCCACCCCAGTGAGATGACATTCCATGTGCCAAAAGGCCACTGATTTGTCGGGGCATTAGGTCGTCGAGGCTTCTCCCATTGGCCGCCGCCCAGGCAACATTGCATCGTCCCCTCATGGCCCCTCCTGTGGGTAGTGAGCCTACAGGAGGGAATTTTTTTCAATATCAACAGGGATTGATGCTGAACCTGTGCATAAATTCCGTAAAATTTGTGACTTCTTTGTCACGCTGTGAACCCTGCTGCTAAAAGGCTTATTCATAGATTTATGCAGACAGGGGGCCACCGGGGGGTAGTGTAGCGGGAAGCACAACAGTCAGACAGACAGGAGGGGAGCGTTTAGGTGCCGAAGAAGACACTACCAGTAGTTCAGATTTGGATCTTGAACTGCCATTTTGTGCATCATTCACACATCCTTGTCATGGACAACAAACGAAGAAATGCATATGATGCAGCTTTTATCACATCTGGGGACAGTCGATTAAGACAGTCCCTACCTACCTACCTACCTACCTACCTACCTACCTACCTACCTATCAATGCTTTGTTATTAGGCCCCCCTTTTTCACACACAATCTATACACACTATAACTCTACCCTCCAACAAAGTGTCCAAGTGTGCGACAGGTAAGGAATCAGTGCATAAATGCCAGTCAGCATATTTTACAGTAATGTCCTTCACCAAGAAGGACAAGATGGTGATCAAATTACAATACAAAAAGTTTAATCGAAAGAACTAGCCGCCCAACTCTTGTGTCTTTGAAAAATAGTAACTTGAACGTAAACAAAATGATTCATCTCCGAGATACTAATACAAAATTTGATACAATAAAATAATTAAAAAATGAAAAAATTGAAAAAAAATGCTAGCCGAAATGTCTGAGAATGCCGTTAACCCATCTCCTCACATGCACTGGTGTCCAGCTCTGACCAGTAATTGGTCAGGTGATGACTGTCAAGCATCATTACAGCAGCATTGGACGAGGTGAGTTTCAGACCTCCTATTTCTCCTCACTTATTCAGCTATGATTAGGCGCGTCGACAGCAAGGGGCATCAAGACAGCTCTTCCAGATAACACTATGGTGCCTTGAACTGTATCTCATTTGAGCCTTATTGCATCATCAAAAATCATTGGCCACACCCTTCCCTCAAGTGACACACTGTACCACAAAAGCATCAAACAAAGAGCAACAGAAATCATCTCAGACCCTTCTCACCCTGGATACCCCCTGTTCACTCTTATGACCTCTGGAAGACGTTACAATGTGATGCAAAGTTAACAATCTAGCAAAGGTGCTTTAGTCTCCATACATAAGTACAGAAAGCTGTTGTGTTATGATATCTTTTCATTTGCAGTTGTTACATATATGGTCATAATTATAAAAAGGGCTAATAGGTTGAGTTTTTCTTATCATGATGCTACATTAAGGTTAGATCATGAGATCGTTCATAAGTTAACTGCATTTTGACAAAAAAATTACTGTTGTTGAACTGACAAACATGTTATGTGTAAGTTCTGCTGTGCATTGTTGAACGGCCTGGGGAGGTGGACAGTCTGGTGACATGGTGTGGGGACAACAACCTCACCCTCAACACAGACAAGACGAAAGAGGTGATAGTGGACATGAGGAAGAAAAGGGGACCTCATGGGCCACTGTTTATCCGAGATCTTGAAGTAGAGGGGGTGAGCAGCTTCAAATACCTGGGGGTCCATGTCAGTGATGACCTCACAAAACACCAAGCAGGTAGTGGAGAGGGCTCAACAGCGGCTGCACTGAGGACACTGAGGAAATTCAGAATGTCACCTAAGATCCTCAGCAACTTCTACAGCTGCGTGATTGAGTCTGTCCTCACCACCTGCATCACTGTGTGGTATGGCAACTTTACTGCGAAGGACCGCAAAAGCCTGCATAGAGTGGTAAAGGCCACGTCTAAGATCACCAGGACACAACAGCCCTCTCTGCAGAGCATCTACCATCATAGAGTCCACAGGAAAGCTGCTTCCATCATCAGAGACCCCACACACGCTCAACATGGACCCTCAGGCTGGAGATACAGGAGAGTCAGATGCAGGTCCACAAGGATTAAGAACTCCTTCTCTCCCACAGCAATCAGATTGTTAAACAGCTGAGAACCCACCATC